>JAZGTK010000143.1:0-139312 GCA_036877625.1 Ambastaia sidthimunki
TAATCTGTTTTGGTATTATTAAGTGTTAATAGTAAATATAAGGTAGAGTTTTACTGGTTATAAAGAAAATGGGGAAAAAGTTTTGAATGTAGTTGTCATGTAGTTGCAAAAAAATTATGGCCTCTACCTTTAATGTGTTGTGGTATGATATCACAAAAACTCAGCTAGAATGGGTCACCCTGTATACATGACCCACTATGCTTCCAGAAGCTTCCAAAAAGCTGCTTATTTTTGTTATTTGAGCATCACGTTGTGCTCCGTCACTGTGGGAAAGGCCGCCTGATGTCTGATCAGCAGGGCTGGAGCAGAAACACAGTCCATCTGTCCACCTGTGCAGGAAGAAGCAGAACTCACAGGTGGGTCAGTACAAGTACGTTTTCTTATACTCACAAGCAGGACAGTCAAGCTTAATTTTGTAGGTCTGTATAATAAACTATTGCAAAGCTATTTAGAATGCGTATGATTGAAAGAAAATAACTAGAATGATATAGAAATACTAGAAATTGTTTTTGTTATTTAAACTCCAAATCAGGAGAATCAAGTTGTCTACGTGTGAAACGTCTTTATAGATGTGTAAGGCAGTGTGCTACACTGGAGCAATTGATAGCGCTTTCCACACTAAACCCGGCCGTGATTTGAATTCTGATTAACCAGGATACTGGCATTCATGAAACCCTCTTGAAAAGCTTGGCTAATTCTGCTCCTCCTTTCCCATAAAAAGCAGTAAAAAAAGAATGGTCACATTTCATAACATCCTTTTCACCGTCTTCTGCCCCTGTCTGGGAATTTAAAATACGCCCGGCCAGTTGCCAGCCGACAGCATTTTGCGAAGCCGTAATTTGCATCATTGTGGTTTAGGCTGAGCCTGTGAATGTTGTGTGTTGTGACTGCTTTTATTCAGTCTCTCGGATTGTGTGGCTTATCAGTCCCTGACCACAGAGGCATTCGCTTAATTGCGCCAGGCTTTCTTTGTTTCGGTTTCCGGACGAGCCATTTTTACACGAAAAGATGGGTTAATTGGTATTTTTCCTGATAAAAGTGACATCTAAAGAGCTCAAATCTTCACTGATGCTAATTGCTTACTGTTCAAATATGAACTCCTTGAGGAACGGTTTCAGAGTAATGAGCTGATAGAATGCGAAAGGCTGTCGGACAGGAAGTAGTTCAGACAGGAAGTAGCTGTCTGAGCTGCTGAGCTAGAGGCTTTAACACTTTCTTCTGTTTGTTTGCTTGTCACGGTCAGCAGTCAAAGAGACGCCAACTGCATGGCGGACTGTTTGTAAAGCTGAAGACTAAATTTGCACACTGGAATGTTTACATGCTGCAGCGAGTGTGTGTAAAGGCTATAGAAATTGCAATTGCCTTGGCATGCTGAACTTCAGGTGCACGTAAATATCATGTTTGCTTAATATGTTGTTATTGAAAAGCAATATACTCTGAAAAATGCCTGGCATTTTTTTCCGAAGAATATTAGAGAGTTTGCAGGGTGAATAAGGCTGCTGAAAGAGGAATACCAAGGAGCACTGGTGTCATATGCTCTGTGAAGATACCGCTCTGTAATGTGAGAATACTGGTTTTGTTTCAACACTTTCTTTCTCTCCCTGGCGGTCACATATGCTGTGTTTTGAAATGGTTCTGCAGACTTTAAGAGCCATCGAGAGGAATTACATTTTAACACTATCCAAAAGCTATATCAAAATAACTATTTTGGCTTTACAAAATGTGCTGTGTGAGAGAGGTAAGCACAGACAATGTTTTGGGAAAAAGACCGCAAAAGGCATGACAATAATGAACGTATTAGTCACTTTTTATTTTGTGCATTTAACTTAATTTTAGTCAGTTGTGTTATTTTGGAGAGAATGAGACCTGAGGGATAAACCATAGGTTTTGCAGAATGAAGCTTATGGGAAATGTCAGTTTAATTTGTGGTTACATCTGTAAAGAGAAGATCAGGCTACATGTTTGGGTGCTGAAATGGTGGAGTGCTTGTATCTTGTTCTTACAGCAGTTGTTTACAATTTAAAATCGTCATCTGTGTTAAGAAAATAGTATGTTTATGTTTTGTTTTGAACAGAGATGGCGACAGAGAGGCAAAAGTAACCAATAAGTTACTAATTTACTGATTTGTATTAGCGTTAACATTAGGAAATGCATTAGCTTACATGAACTTACAATTAACTTCTACAACATTTATTAATCAAAATAAATCTGAATTACAGCATTTACTCAAACTTCAAACAATCAAAAGTTGTAACTGTTAACATGAGTTAATACCCAATCAACTAACATAAATGTATTTACAGTAAATAACATTAACACCGATTAATGCTTGTTGAAAACTATATTGCTCATTGTTAGTTCATTTTAGCCAATGCATTTACTAATGTTAACAAATGCAATATTTAGTAAAATGTTACTGCTTTAAGACATACATTCTGTGAATCTATTTTTATATATAACCATTGCTTTACCAATACCAACAGTATAACAATACTGATGAGTGGATATTGTAAAGGATAATAAACGAGGCCTTTACTCAGTTTGTATGACATCATAGTCCCTGCTGCATGACCTGCTCAGCTATAGTGCATGTGGGTCTGGGGGTGGCACTCATGATAGCGTTTTGTGGCTGTGTTTAGTATTTAAGAGCTGGGGGGAAAATAAATGGAGATTGATGTTTTGATGGCTAGTCATTGACTTTTCACCTTTTCTTCCAACATCTCAGATGTGCAGAAGCGTGGAGAGATGGCAGAGGGAATTTGCAAAGCTATTACCTGAGTGTCTTTCTAAATCATATGCCTCCGAGAGAAGACAACTGCAGTAATACCTGCCATTTACTGACCAAATTATCTATTATATTCCTGCCTGATGGGTAGCCCAGGTCAGTCTCACTCTTTGAATGGCATAGTCGTGGTGGGATGTCTGAGCGAGGAAGAGGGCTGTTTTTACCCCCTGTGCCCCCCTGCATTGCTTTTTTGCCTTTATTAAGAGGGAAATGGGGGATGATATGGGGAGATGACCCAAGCTGGGCTTGAACTTGGGTCCCCTGAGCCAGCACCATCACACAACAGGTCAAAGCTTATGCACAGCCCACTAAGCTACTCCTTTGGTAAACTCTTTTTTTATATATATTTGAGCAAAATTTTGCATTGTATGATTGAACTACATATAAAGAAATATCTGTATGGTTACTGATATGCACAACTTAAATTTTTGTTTTCCTATTTCAGTACAGAATAGTAAAACAGGTGGCAAATAACCTGTAGGCTTATTTGTAGTATACAAATTTTCTAAAGAAATCTGTAATGCTAAAGAGTGCTAAAAATGAACAGCTAACAGAAAACACCTAATTATTTACTAACATAAAATAAATACGTTTGCATTTTTCTATTTACTGTATGTAAAAAATGCATGCTACTGTAAGTGTCACAATCATGAAAGATCAATGCTTTTAGATCTAGTTTATAGATAAAGATATATTTTAGATATAATGTGATTAAAATTACTTGGGAATTATGTGGACAGCAGAGAAATACTTGGCAGAGAGTTTGAGTGTGTGTAATTAAGAAGGCCTTGACACTCGACGACCGCACATCTGTCTCACGATGCTGGTTACTAGGTTGAGCCACTTTTAATGACTTTGCAGTATTTGTGCATTAAAAGGTAATTAGCTGATCTCCCGTGATCACCTCAGTCAAGAGTCAATTAGTTAAGGTTTTTGTTAATGCGGGAAAGGGTACAGAGATGCTATAGACGTGCCGACAGATATTAATTACCAGAGAGTAAATCACAGCAAATACTACTGCAAACACGCAGGGTCACATTAAAGAGACAGTGACCTGAAGCTTTGTGCTGTGATCTTTCATCTCAAGGGTTTTTAAAGGAGAGTTTGTTCTTATCCGCTCTGGTTTAACCTGCCATCTCTGCTGCATCGCTAATGAGAAGATTTACATGTTGTTGACCTTCACGCAGACTTTGGGTGGGTCCAGATGTTCCTTCATCTAGAGAACTTCCCCCTCTCAGCATGACATTCAGGGTCTTCTGAGCTGTTATATTAGCCTGTTAAACGCTATCAATTACCTCTCAAGGGGATAAAAAAGTAGATTAAATCTGAATTAACGATTGAAGGAATTCTAAACAAGTTTTTTCTTTTTAACACAGAGCTCTGCAGTACTGCAAGTGATGGCAGATGGACTTCATAGCTGTTAAATCTTTACAGCTTATTGAGTTTAGAAACAGCGACAGGGAAGATAAACTTGCACCGCATGATTTACTCATAAATACCACTTGACGTTTGGGGAAGAAATGTGAATTGTATCTGAATTTTGGGTCCTCTAGCTTAGCCATGAGTGGAAACACATTTTGCCTTGTTAAAGTGTGCCACATTTATTTTTGTCCTGGAATAAGTGCTTCTGAAAATGGGGCCTTATTACAAAAGGCACATGGACAAATTGAGAGTAGAAGCAGGGAAGATTAGAGCAGGTGGCTTTATTCATCAAACTCTTGTAAGACAACAGATCCAGCCTTTGCCTTCACACCTCTTCTGTATACTGACAAGTGGACTGTTTTCCACAAAATTGCCCATATAAGGGAGCTAAGATTCTGCCCAGGCAAGGAGAAAACAGGAGACCGGCATGCAGGGAAGTGTATCAACAGCACGTACTCAAGCCTATCCAAGAACTCCATATGGCTATACATTGCATATATCTTTGCCAGGAACTAATGCACATCTACTATAGCAGTTTGAAGGTTAGTTAGATGTTAAATGCGAGTTAGGGGGTAAATCTAAACCTGCTTGCCAAATGGAAATGGCCACTCAAGGTGTGCAGGATAGCTTTACAGTCTATGTTTTCCAATGGCTTGACCAATCAGTGCTATAATGGAAACATGTGCTCTTTACACAGTGACACTCTCTTTAACATTTACAAGGTTTTAGGATTTGATGAGGAGAGGAAGCAAAGGCTCTTTGTTTAATTTGTTGGCCTTTAAATTGACTGCGGGTTTGTCTTATGACTGTTTGCTAAGCAGCTTGAGGAACGATGGTTTATTGATATCTTTGCTATATTGACAATGAGACAGGACATATAGTTTCAATGGTCAGCCCTTGTGCTTTTTCATTATTGTTTTGGATACGATAATACTTTGGCTTTTGACCAATGTGTTTTATATTTGGCCAAGCACATCGCAAATGCAGAGGGAGTTTAACATTACGACAGTGTTTTTCAAAGCAGCCAACTTACTTGTACTTTGATGTCATAAACGTAACGTTGTATATTTCTGTTGTTCTTCTTTTTTTATCGTTCTAATTTTTATGGTTAAATTAAATTAAAAAATGCTTTCTTTAAATGCAATTAAAGTGAATTACCATGACATTTAAATTTGTTTTGATTTACTGTATTTACGTTATAGCACTCATGTAATGAACAATCAGTGCACATTATTCTAGAGGAAATGTTTGTCTTTATTATTTTTCATCAAAATAATAACAGTTCCACCACTGAAACAACATTTTTATTTTGACTGACATCACCAAGCCCTCAGATTTTTAACCCTTTCAATGCAATAAATCCTGCCCTACATTTTTCCGCTCATTGAATACCCTACATCATTATGTCACATTAAAAGTAAAATAGCTTGTGAAGACATTATAAACACTTTATTTCTTTATAGACTACGTAATTTAGACCCCCTCATATGGCACAGTCAAATATACAGAATCTGTACATTTCCAGTTTATTTGAGATGTGCTTTCCATTCTACTTCCCACGTCATGTAGAACAGAATGAATAACCATTTAAAGATGTTTACCCTCAGGGGAGCTGTGGCCATTTGTAACCTCTTTTGAGTTTAGCTAAAGAAGTTTATTACTATTAAGCAGAGAAGCAGATTTAGCCTTGTGTTTCTATGGTCAGTCATGAACTGTCTCTGGGTGCTGTAGGTCTTTAGATGTTATTAGCGCTGCGTATCGAGCTTTGCAGAATATACGAGGCTAACAGTTTAAATTTAGAAGCTGTTTTTTATCTCCTCTGTCTAATTAGGTGCAGTGGAGACTAATTGTTAATGGCATGGCTGTTATTGCTCTGGGTTTTTTTTTATTCTAAATGGAACAGACTGCTTTTGTGAGGTATAATTAGGTTTTATAGCTCAAATTCTAGCCTGGCCTTCTTTTTGTGGGAGTTCTCACAATTTTTACCAGTTGCCACTCTAAAAGCAATTAGCAAAAGTCCGGCTTTTGTTCCTCAAAGCACTGATTCAGGTTTCTATCTTTCTCTGATGTTAAAACCCACCGCCCTTTGTAGACAGCCGCTTTTCCTCAGATCATTGGACTGATATTAGCAGAATGAGCTAAAGAAAGCTGAGCAAGATGTCAGGTTCATCTTCCGCTCTTATTGTTAACCGAGCTTTGTGGTAAAGTCGTAAGCACTTGATCATTTTATCATTATGGGTGATGATATGTCTAACTCAGAGTAAGAAAAAACTATAATATTTTGTCAGTATAAGATGAAACCATTTAAGGTCCGTCTGTTCTGTTGAGTGTTTATTTGTTGAATTAATTATTCTAGAGTGTTCCTCAATTCTTCAAGTCTCCACCACATTTACACTCCCATATACACATTTGGTCCCTGTACAAAATGCTGTTTCTGGAATTAGTATGAAAATGGGGCCGCAATAACGGCTCTCTCACATTGTGTCAGCTTGAATAATTTATTGCACAGACCCATATATGCTTATAGGTCATTAGATGCTGTGAGATTACTTAGTACATCTATCTGCAAGGCAGAACAGCTTCAGTTATGCATAAATTTGGATCTACAGTAATTCAAGTTGGTTTCTCCTCATATAAACTTTGGAGCTTGATTTAATGTTACATGAGAGAACACTTGGATGTGTCTCAGTTTCTGTTTTAATTCATGTTGTGTATATGTGTAAATAAATTTTTAATAATTATGTACTGATTAACCAATATGTTTTTGTAATGACCGATATCTGTTGCTGTTATACTTTGGGGTCTTGTGAGTAAATATCTTTTAAATTTAAAATTAAACAATTAAAATAGTCAAATATGACTATTAATTGACCTGGCCAGTCACTATGCTAAATCACAGTGTTTTTAGTTCAAAATGTAAAGAAAAAACCAATTTTTAAAAAGTATTTCTATTTCTTTAATTTCTGTTCTAGAAACACTATTCAGCAAATACACACTAACTTTATGGTCATGCTCAGGCATCAGTCAAACTGCAATGGTGGTATTACTGCGTGATGTGCTCTATATTCTATGGGTGTATTGTTTATACACAGCAGTTACACACTTAATATAATGTCATTAGGCTGTTTCATTAAACATTAAAGGGGAAGTCTGTAAACAGCTTGGAATTTCTCTTGAGTCAGACTAACTAGACAGTTCGGCTCTCAGGACCCTTAACTTGGGCCTTTAGCATTTTGTTTAAGTAAAATTGATTGCATACTTTAAAATTGCCCTGTCAGGATCATCCCCTTTCATCATTACTTTTTTCACCTGTCATGTTTGTTTTATATAAACAAATATTTATCTGTTGATAGATATTTTTGCCTGTTGATGGGTGTTTTTGTTTCATCATAGTAAGCAACAAACAAACATCTTAGTCTTTATAATGAAGCAATTACTAGAATGATTGTTAAAAATTGTTTGCAACTGATGTTTTATGTTTTTCAAATGCCAATTCATTGATCAGCAAACCTGACAAAGTTATGACTAATTAAAATCTGAAACTGGTTTCTCTCAGAAATAAAGGCACAGTTTTCTGTAATAGAATTTGTGAAGTTGGCCACTAACATACACACACCCTGTGAACATGCATCAGTTTGTAATGTGATAGTGTTTATTTTTGCATAAAGAGTTGTCTCTTATGTGCATTGACCGTTTCTCCATTTTCAAGAATGGAGTCTATTTTCTCCTGATTATGCTGCTGTATAAAGAGTGATCTCTGGGGGACTTTCACAACATAGCTGCGGTAATACACTACATGGTCTAAATCTGCAGTACCTCTCATTTCCTTGCTGCTATAGACTTCTCAGTCCATAAAATGAGATATTTCATGGATTCCGGTGTCAGGGTTTCTGTGCGATATACAATATGACACAAAGTTAATGCTTACATTGAAACCCAAGGGATACATAGAAAAGCACCATCTCTTTGCTCACCGGAGCAAAGTATTTACTGTCACTCGATATTATTCAGCACTGAGACACATGCTGTGGCCTTGATCCGTCTTGATAGGATAGTTTTTTGAAAGCCTTTCTCCTGAAGGTTCAGACAGCAGGAGTGTGAATTGTACGGATATGAAAGTCACGGCTACAATGCTAACATGACTAAACCGTGAGTGCCAGAACTGCCCCCACCGACAGGTCAAGTATGGACTTATGGCTGACATCAGCAGTGTGAGGGCTGGCGTAGAGTGTGCTGATCTGCTGATTTTACCTCAGAAACCACATTGGGTTTAAACAGCTGGCCGTGCTGCGAATCCTAAAGGCAGAAAACTGAAAGCATTTGCAGTTTCTGTGGGAGCATGTGGGCTTGTTCTTAAACACATAGTTAAAAATATAACGATGAAAATTCTGTCACTATTTACTCACTCTCTTGTTGTTCCAAACTTGTGACTTTATATCTTGATATGAAACACAAATTGTGAAATGGTACCGTGGCCACTGTTTTCTGAATAATGTAAGTGAATGGGGATTGGGGCGGCTAAGTTACAAAATAAAATAAAGTACACAAAAGTGGATACATGATTCTATATAGAGAGCAAAAAAAAGCAAACAGGACAATCTTAAAAAAATGTGTGTTCTGTTAAAGACAGGAAGTCAAACAGTTTGGATCAACATGAGCGTAAATGACAATACAATTTTAATTTTTTCAACCCCTCCAGCACTACTGGTTTGCACATTTGCACAACATGCGTGTTGCAGGAAGCCGTCATGAGGAACAGTCACAAGAGATGAGGCTCTGGAAAAGGTTATGCAATGAGAAGCCTGAAAAGGTGACCTTAACAACAAACCCTGAAGGCTGACATGCCAAAATCTCTCACACAAATCCTCATCCTTGTGACCAATCACAGGCCAGATCTCCCTGAATCTGACAGACTGGCTCACAAGGATCTAAGCAACCTTTCGTAACTGTGCAATATGGCTGGTATACTGGTACTGTAAACCTCAAACTGAACAAATGATTGAGCTTTCTCTGCCAGCAGGGCAGAGAAGGGCAAAACCAACATTTCTAAGATCTTCCGTCTCACGAAGAGGCAGCTAACATCTGTTTTTACCTTCTTTAGCAAAAACATCAGTGTGGGATTCATTGAAACAATTACCCAGCTGAATGCAATGTAATGAATAAGTAGACAATATTTCCATTACACCTGACTGCACTGCAGTGTTTAAAAAGGCATTTTTCATCTGGAAGAATTTTAAACCTTAATTATGTTGAATGCATTAAAGCATATACAGACGTCACTGTTACTGTAGGTGATGCAAAAAACCCTATTAAACCTAATAAATTAATCATTATGTGCTATTGTTTTTGTATAGGAGTTACGTTACTAATTTACCAACATAGGTGAGAGTGAAGTTGTTTCAGGCATTCATTTATAGTATAAATATAGTATAGTATTTAGGTATAAGTATTTAGGTAAAGTGGTATACATGCATTTATTTATTACAATACTTGAAAGGCAGCACTGTATCAATATTCTTCAAACATTGTGGTACAAGAGGCTGTGGCGTATTGTGGGTTTAATCACAGCTGAAGGGTGTTCTTAGGCACAAGTGCTTGCAACCCCTTTATACTTGTATTTAAAATTTACATTATAGTACAGTCTTAAGTGCCTTGCTTTTATAAACTGTTTATTAGCTTTTTTCTATAGTCTTTGGTATAGTCCTTGTACACGTGTAAACCCTTACATAACATTGCTAGGCAACACATACTCATAGAGATCATATCAGTGCTTTACCAATTGTGATTAGTCTTTCTTACATCTGTTTGCATACTGAATTGTGATTGGTCCTTTCTTTCTTGCATTTGTGTTTAACTATACAAAACAAAAGCCTAGAAATTATAATTGGTCCTTTCTTTCTTGCATTTATATTTAACTATACAAAACCAAAGCCTAGAAATTAATCTTACCTAAAACGGTATTTGTTCTGTTTTGCTATCACTGTTGTCTCCTTCTGGAAATGCAAATCTAGTTTGTTTCTTCTCAGTGCATTAAAACTGCTGTGTAAGCGCATCTGCTGTCTTTGCATTAACCTGATAAGCGTAAAATTGCGGGTAATTACTTTGTTGCAGAACGAATATAATTAGTAATTACAATTAGTGTCATGTTTGTACACTGGTATTTAAAGATATTGTAAATGAAGAATGCACTCTCCAAATGTTCAATTAACATAGCAGATAGCACATAAACACCCCCACCTTTTTTATATCTGAATCCCATCGTTTCAGCTGTTTAAATAACTCTAAATATATTCACACTATAATTTCTGTGCAGCAAAATTAATTCCAGGAACAGCCCACTCTGAGACACAAAGGTCAGAGGGGTTTAGGTGAGCCGGGAGTGTTTGTTTAAAATTTAATGTAGTGAAGATGATGGGAGGGTTTATGATCTGACAGCGTTGTAAAAATGCTCACGTTCATATATTATTCTGTTTGCAGAAATTCTTGTGTGATGCAGTGAAAATGCAAAATGTAAATGTAAAATATGTTTAGGCTTGATGTGTAAAATAAGGTCATTGTGATTGTCATGAAGTAGGACATTTTATTAGAACAATGTCTCTGTTGGTTTTGGATACATTCTATCAACCAATCAGATTTTAGGATTAGGTTTAGTGTTAAAGGTAGGCATTTTCAGAAAGGCTAGCAATACCAAGCTAGGTTGAAAGCATAAGATCCACCATCCCTTCAGAGTGCTGTCCAAAGCCACACCTTTAAAACACATGAACGCGGTTTGACAGGCAAGTAGGACATCCTATCATTGCAATAGCTTTCATAGAAGATTTACATTGACATAAATATATTTAGACCACTTAGTGATTGCTATCAGGATGTGAAGAGACTTTCATCCAGTATAAAAATAAATGTTTATGGAAAGAGTCGCCTACCCTGCCTTTAAAATTATTGTTAGGTTTTATGCTGGGTTAGGGCTGTATTCATCATTATGATCAGTATATCCTTTTTCTCTAAATTAAGGATTAGGTTATGGTTAGGATACATATGGACTGTTTTATTTTTTGTTAGGAATTGTTGATCCAGTAACACATCTTAGTTATAAAAACTGCCACCATAGGTTAATTTGTAATAAAATTTGCCCATATTAAAACAGTATGTGGTAAGTTATACCATATGTAGCATAAAACATTGTTGGACTGCACACAGGCAGTGCATTAGGCTAAACAGATCAAAACAGACCAAACAGCTTTCAGTGAAGTGAATATGGCAGATACTTTCATTGTTTTTTTCACAGCTGTCTTTTCTGAAATGTTTTTGTTTCAGTTTTCATCATGTGGGTTTTCTGCAGCAGTGCAAATCACTTGATACACAACAGGCTTGTAGTTTAACAACAAGTTGATTTTTGCTTTTTGAGTCAAACCCAGCAGGTGCTTCTTCCCAGCAAGCCTCAGTGATGATGTCACTGTATCACTGTAGCTATTTAAATAGCTTTCAGGAAGCAGTTTCTAATCTTTACACTGAAGGGACTCTATTCAAAAAAGAGAGAAACTGGTTGTAGTTGAGAGTAACAGTGTTGGAGTAACAGTATGTTTTGCAATTACTTTTTAAAAGTAATGAGTAAAGTTCCATAGCTTGTTTTTTTACTAGTGAGTTTGACTTTATTTATTTACTGACAAATACTTTTGCTTTCCCCATAAAGAAGTTCCTTTGGCCCATGCAGTGTTTGACAGTGTTTGTAGTAGTACTAGAGTCAGAAATTAATTTTTTTTTAAGGGATGATGTCTGCCCACTAGAATTGATTTTCGGGACTTGTATATATCTATATAAACATAATGTTCATGTCAACAATTTTTCAACCGATTTCATACGAACATACACATGACAGCATCAAACCAACCAGCTGGGTGTAATATTTGGCTAATATATACAGTAGCAGTTTACTGTTATTATAAACAGATGATCATATTTAAACTGACCCTGTTACAATTGCAAGTCTGAGAAAGTGTGTTTGTCTTTAATAATCTGAGATTGTGTCCAGGGATGGCTTGCTTGCATTCCTATATAATCATCTTAGTTCTCTTTATAAATATATACCTATAAATATAGACATACCTCTGTTGGGACGAAGTGTGGCAAAACATTGAGTAATATAGAATACATAAGCAACATATAGGATAAAAATCACAATAAAACAGCAAAAATGTCTCACATTTCAACACTCTATACCAATACCTGTGCCCGTATTCTAAATATAGCTTATGCAGCATATGCATACGTTCCATGCAGTATTATTTATATATATTATGTTATTTTTAGACACATTTGCATAAAGAGACACTCAGCACCTGTATAACTTAACTTAGAATCTTAATATCAGATGTTTGTACAGGTGTTTCATTATGTGTTTGTATAAAAATAACATGCTTGAAGTAGGAAACAATGGTTGTTAGCTAATCTTGGACAGACACATGTGTTGTCTGGGTACATACTGTATTACCATCTCTATATTGGTTCTAATACTTTGACTCTATCCTGTGTCATTCATAATTTCAATGCTCTGGAAACCC
This sequence comes from Ambastaia sidthimunki, assembly GCA_036877625.1. Taxonomy (NCBI): domain Eukaryota; kingdom Metazoa; phylum Chordata; class Actinopteri; order Cypriniformes; family Botiidae; genus Ambastaia; species Ambastaia sidthimunki. The sequence goes on from JAZGTK010000143.1 coordinate 12,766, forward strand.
GGCTTCACACCCACAGATATTTAGCTATTGCACTATTGCCATCTTTACAAGACTTGAACATTGAAAAGGGACTTTCTTAGAGAATCAGACCTGAGTCAAACATAGTCTTGAGTTTCTTAACAGTTTGTTCTACAAAGGCTTTAAATATGAGGATAAGTATTTGATTTGTGTGTTTTTCTTTATTAAAATTATTTTTTTCTATGGTTTGCAGTTCAGCACTACCACCTGGCACTCAAAATCGGCTCTTTGCTTCTCAATTTAGCTCAAGCTGTTGGCACTGCCACCATGCATGTGGATTGTTTTGAAATTGCATTAAACTGAATTACAATTTTCATAATTTGTTTTATCAGACACTTCCAATTGGAGTGGCCCAAGCATAATTTGCATGGCAATGGCATTTAGGCATTCACTTATAATGTGTAATATTGGCCTTAATATACTTCTTATTAAACTTTGAATTGCTCCGGGTATGTGCTGCAATTTATTCTGAGTTCAGACTCCATTGTCTGGGAGTCTGTATGAGTGAGCTGAGGCCGGAGCGACTGGGAAGAGATTAGCGTTTAATGGGAATTCAGAATTTCAGTTCTCTCTTATTTTTGGTCCTGCTCATGATGAGATGGGATAAATCCAGACACTGAGGCAAGACGAGATGGCTGTATGGACCGGCGTTAGTAGTGACGTGTTACAGAGTGTGACTGTTTATGTCATGTACACTTTATAAACTGTACTAAAGCACTAAAGACTGCTGTGAACTTTACAATTTGTCTAGATTTGAGGGGATTCACCCAGATGTCTCCTCACACACACATGGGTACTCACACACACCACAGGGACAAAGAGCAATTTTTGTGTCAGTGTAAAAATGTTTAACTCCCATAATGTCTGTGTAATTTTAGTCTGCTAAAGTCCCATAAAATGTCTGCTGTTGTGTTAGCACACACAGAGGGAAACAAAAACACATTGACAAGCAAAAATGGATACATGCACACAAACATGACTCTACAGTAATTACATTACACGCGGTAGTTTAACTGCTAACAGTTTAAAAATTGGTGCAGTCCACACAATTTTTGGATACATGAGCACATAAACGCAATAAGAAAGTTGCATTTTCAGAAAAGTCATTTTGTTTTGTTGTAATGTTGTTATGGTGTTGAATTGTATGGCACTGAATGAACTGAGGGTGTCACGTTTGCATTTTGGAGGGTGTTTTGAAATAAGCTAAAAAATTTGAGATTGTGATTAAAACATAAAGTGATCTGATTTCAATTGTCTGCAGTGATTTACTTCAGTAACACATGGCCTAAACACACAATCTTCAGACCTGTATGAAGGATCTACAATTACTCAAAATTATCAGGAGGGTGTGTTTGTGCCTTGTGTCATGTTGGGGCTCTTTCTAAAGACTTTTTGGATATTTTCCATGTTTTTGATGCCAGTTTCTTGTGGCCATATGGTGTGTGCCAGACACATGTGATAAAGGATACAGATGATAAATTTGTCACTTGAATTATGTTTTCCAACATTTTCCTGGTTACAAAACAATACAGGGGGATTAATTAGTGTGAGAGAAAGCACCCCTGATGAAATGCTGTGCATTTTATGCCTGTGTTACTAGCCAGGGTTGAAGTTTTGACTGGTTAGCACAGACCAGTTAGCCCCTGCTGGTAGACTTCATAACTACACCTGTTACAACTTTGTAAGCAACATATACTTCATAAATATTTCATTATAGTAAATGTTTTACCTCAGATTTGTCAGAAAACTTCTCAGAGATGTGAGATCATTTTTTGGCCTGTCTTTTAATGGCACAGCTCGTAAAAGGGACAGTGTTCTTATGCCTTATGTCACCACAGAGATTATGGTGGAAGGAAGTGTACAATAACAGGCCTGTATGAACACAGAGAGTGAATAAGTTTGACATTGCCCTTTCAGTCTAATGGGAGCTGATCTACATTAAGTTGTTTGAGATTTCTAAGCAGTTCATTTGGGGAGAGGTCGCAGAGTACCGCAGTCTCTGGTCTCCAGAGAGACACGTCCATACCAGTTAATTGGAAATTTCAGTAAACCCTCCCCAACCCTCCTGTGGTATAGTGAGGGGGGCTTGTTAGCCTGTGAACCAGAAGTACCCCAGCCTACCTATTTTAATCCTCTAGGGAGGCATAGCAAATAGAACAAGAAGGCAAACAGTTTTAGTCGTGTAAAAATGTGGGCGTTATCTCGACCTGTCTGTCAAGAACATGTTCAGGTCACATTTCACCTCAAAATTATAGGAATAAAATAAGAAGTGATCTTTTGCATAATTAAACAGGGCTGTTTTTAGGAACTTAAAAGGGTTTTGTATTTCCGCATTACTTTCATAGAAAGAATTTGTTGTATATTGTTTTTGTACAATAATGCATTGTTGCCTGGTAATTGTCTTTAAGTGATGATTGAATTATGTCTGGATGCTCTTCAATAATGCAACTTTATGAAGAAATGTGCTGTGAAATGTAAAAAAAAAATCACGGAATGCAAAAAAACCTCTTAAAGTAGTTTTTGTATTTTAGTTTTGGGAAATTTTGTACTTGTAAGAGTCCCCAAAGTGCACTTATATCTCTAAAGTATGTTGTTATTGTCAGCAGCTGTGTGGTTTAAGAAAGCCAGTTGGTGTTCAGTTGTTTGTAGTGTGGTTATTGTGTAACTGTGTGATAGTCAACAGTGCTGTGTGTGTAGCAGCAGGGTGGTGGTTGGGAGGGGTGGGGGGCGGTTGCTAGCTCAGCGACTCTCTCTGACAGACAGAGAGCTGCGCTGGTATGTAAACCTCTGTAACCAAACTGTGATGCCTTCCACCAGTCGCTGATTCACATGGTCAGCATATATTAATGCACAGCCTGGGGTGGGACGTGATTCCAAAACCTTCCTGTTTCCTGACCAGTTTCCTTTTCTCTCCATTTTACCACTGGTCATTGTTTTTTTTCTCTGTCTGGTTTCTGCTTTGCCTTTAATGTCCAGATATCACATAGTGTTGTGGCTGTAAACATGCATAAGGAGTCACGTGATTTGTTTTGTAGGTGACTAGTCACTGTGTCCATCTACCTGCTCTTTTCTGACCTGGTACATTAACCAAAAAGGAAAATAAAAGGGGTTATTGAGTAGGCAGGTAAAGTGTGCAACCATGGCAACCGTGAACTTACCTGTTCTTCTGTGTGGGAGGTGTGTATGGAGTGATCGTTGCAGGTCTCCTGTGGAGATTTTGTCGTGTGTTCAGGAAAACACACAAGCTCTCTGTCCTCCCTCAGCACAGGTCATTTGTGTGCCGCTAAAATCTGGATCTTCATGACTGAATGTGGCACATGTTGTGCAAATGCAACCTGCAAATCTGACAATGCAAGAAGGCCGGCTGCTTTAAGGATCAGTGAATTTTGTCAGCATGGAACCATGTACACAACCTGTTTTACTTCAGCAACATGGCGTATTTCTGAGTGAAACAAGATATTCAAAAAAGGAAAAATTCTTGAAAAAGTCTCCAAAAAAGTCTTGAAAATTTGGCATTTAAACTAATATTGAGTCAAATCTGAATGAAAATATTCAGAAATCAATGAATGCAAATCAAAAAGGTAACATTAGGCAAATCTTATTCATAACAAAAGTCTGACAGAAGTACCAAAAACAGCTTTACCTTATAACACTTAGGTCAGATTCAAAACAGTAATACATTAAAGGTGATTGGATGAACAAAAATCAATGCAACTATATAAAAAAACTGATATATACAGAACTGAATTGTGCCATGTTGCAAGGTTGCAATGTTGCTTGGCAACCCTAAACAACCATTACACTGTATGTATAGCGACATGAATATAATGCAGTATAATATGGCAAAATCTTTACTGCTTGGCACGTTTCTGGTATGCAGTCAAACAGCACAGCCCTGATTCACATTAAAGCAGCAGTTTTTGTTAGATATGTGATAGTGCCACTCAAACCATGACTTGTTATTCTCACTTTCAAGTAGAGAGCTACTAGGCAGTTATGTTGCTGGATCAGCTATTGCCATAGAGGCAAGTTAACAAGAGTGGAGTCGTACTGCAGTGCAGATGTGTTAAATTGTGTGTAATCAGGGCAGGTGTGAAATCACATCAAATGGTTGATGTAAAAGCTTTTCAGTTTCCTGCCCATAATGTTCAGAATGCTACACTGAGATGCATTGGGATGCATTTAGTTGGGTGTTTTCCTGCTTTATCTGTGAGCTCTCCAGCACTCCACAGCAGTTCCACCCCTTCACCGGTACAAGCCCTTAGAAATTATGATCAATTGTTTGACATCCTCCATGCAATCTATAGCTACGTGTATGCTTAACGATTTCTTGCCGGCTTTTTAATGTATCTATAGGACAGGTCGATTCCTCCGTGGGAAGAATTCTATATTTTCTTGTGATGAACTACTTAATCATTTGCTTGGGCCATTTGAGTGTGAAAATCTATATTCATTTTCCTTTTGTCTTTTATTGGCCCGCACTATTCAAGTCATCAAAAAGATAAGGTTAGAGGTGAGCAGATAAATGGCCAGACTTCAGTTTGGCATACTTTGATACTAATTAAGGCTTTCTGGGCCTAATTTACTAGTTCATTAGCCTTCACTGGGGTAGCGAAGTGTGGGCGGTTACCACTGTAAATTGCCAATGAGAGTCAAGACTGCAGGATCTTTAAACAAGCATTATGAGAGGAGATGATTTTTTTTGTCCCTTTTCATTCTGTTTATCTGGGGATTCATTTTGGGATTTGATACCTAAAATCTAAAGGTATTTTCGTCACCCCTTCCCAATGATTACCATTGTTTAAATACTGATGCTATTATATAATGCATATATACTTGTTAACAAATACAAACACTGGCAATATACAAAATAACATACATGACTAATCAAAGATGAAATACAAATACAGGTATATATTAAAATATCACTATAAGCTGTTATATTATGTTATGGTCTAGTGTTATGAAGTGATCCCAGGTTCAAAATCCGGCCACATATTTAGCTTTAAATGAATAAGTCAGAATTTTAAACAGATGCATTTGTTTACATGGTATTTTTGTGATTTTACTGTAACTGAGAGTGGGCTGCACAGAGAGTTGTAGATCTTGTCTCTTTAATTACATGTTTTATGTCATGTCCTGTCATCCATCTATCTTGTTATAAATACATGTTTATACAGTCTGAAAACAAACTTTTTTTTTAATCTGGTGGACTTACCTATTTCTGTTAGTGTGTCTACGTGTATGTTTCTGGGAGTTTAGTGACGATAGCACATCACTGACGCTATTTCTGCTCAGAGCTTCCTGATTCACTATACACATGCGTCAGTAAGACCATGTTCCCCAGAGCCTGTTAATAATCCCACAGTAAACGCTGGAACAGCTCAACAGCACGAAACTCCAGGTCCACAATGCAACACTACTGAGTCATCAGAGCTTTTATCTTGCAGCCATGGTTTTACTATTATGATCTATTGAAACCTAATAGTACAAATTTAAAACAAAAAACACTTTATATTGGTTTACCGCTCTAAATTACTAGAAATGGCAGTGTTCCATAAATGAAACCTGTCTGTTTGTGTGCTCAGAATTTTTGCATGTAAATTTTTTTTTTACAAAAATTACAAAAAATATTGTACGAGAGCAGATCAGAATGTTACTTGCAGTATATAGTTATAACAAATAACTATAAGGAATATATAAAGCAATAAATAATAACTGTTAAATTATTATTATTGTAAATAAAACAAATTCATACCTGGCTTGTTTTGTAATAAAACTTCGTCTGTTACATTAAATAAGTGAAATTAATTTCTATATTTCCTATATATTTTCTATAAGCTCTGACTAAGATGTTTGGCTGCAAGAAGCTCACAATGAAGTCCTGAAACAAACTCGTTAGTTAATTGTTTACTGGAAGCCCTGCAGATAGTTCTGCACTGTAAGTTTGGCACTATCCAGCATGCTGTTAAATTACCCTGACGCCTTTGCATGCTTTATACCAACACTTACAAATGAACAGCCATGCCTGGTTCACATAAACCCAAGAAGCTTCACATCGACCCAAAGCAGAAAGATTATTCACAGGCGCTGATGTCCCTGTTTCACACAGAAACCGATCTCTAGTTTTTCACATTGATCAGGTGTTGAGCTGTCTGAACCTCACAAAATCAAAGTAACTTCACTGCAGGTGCTATCGATTCACCCTTTGAGTTTTCTTTGTTTTTGTTGTGGATGTTTTTACATATTATTCAGCTCCTGTATTGGAGAATTATAGTTCTTACATTTTTTTGTGGAAAATTGCAGAGGGGTTGAATTTCTGGCTTGAGAAGGCTTCACAAGACAGACAAGTGTTGAACCCTCAGTCCAGCGCTGTCCTTTTATCAGCTTAACTGTAGATTTAGATATAAACCACCTCAGGGAGTTTAGTTCTGTTTTACTAATGCTCCTCTCTGTCAGGCAAAAATGAAAGCTCATGTTTAACCTTGTGTTCCCAGCGATTCATCCTTTTTGGCTGGGAAATCACCTCACTTTCAAACTTTTAAACTTGGCTTTGATAAAACGCCAAAGATTCTGTAGTTTAACTGGTAGAGTTTAACTGGCACTTGCAACACCAAGGCTGTGGGTTCAATCTTAGAGTACATACTGAACATACGGACAAATTGTACTGATACAAATTTGTGTAAATATAAAACAGGATTAAACTGTAAGATAGTAAAAGTGTTGTAGAGTATGAAGAAAAATTCAAACCCTTCACTGTTTTCTATCAAACCAAAAAGGGTTATTGCAGTAGCTACAAATCTTATTTCTCTGTCAGTCATAGTGGTTTATGTATGAGCTGCAGTAACTGATAAACATTACACCAGTTTCATAACAAACCCTTGTGTCTGTTTCCGTTCATTCAAAAGTGAGATGTTTTTCCTTGCGATACATTTGTGCAAACTGCTTTCGAAAGGATTTGGTGAATTTATCTGCTGCCCCTTCATGAGTTTTCTCCAGCCATGTGCAAAAAAGAGCTGGAAAATGAATTATTGATTAAAAACAAAATTTGTAATTTGCTGGTTGCTATCAAAGACGTCCCTGGGCGCGTGCAGAGGGTAGCGGGCGGCGTTTGAGTTCATTTGTGTGAAGAGACGCTGTATAATTCTGCTGACATGCTGCAGTTGATGAGGGGCTGGGCTTGAAGGATGTTGATGGCGGTCTCGGCCCGGAAAACGCTCTTCAACCCTTTCATCCCTGCTGCTTGCTAATGCAGCACTTTGAAATTGAAATGATGGGGAAATATAATACAGTCGCAAATTAGGCCGTTTGCTGTCCTGCTCACGTTGGAACTTCTTCTGAACGGCCCTCACCAATACACACCCGCCCAACACCTTCTAAAACCACATGCCTCAGGCATCAAATCTTCTGCCACTGCTGTGTGAGGGCCTCTGCTTTTGGTGTTTGTCTGATGTGGGTACAGAAAGGGTTCACCCTGGTGCCGGCTTAGCATTAATCAGAAGTGCCAGGCATTCTCAGCCACCCTGTCTGTCTCACTCATGTACGGTCTGCTCTCTGACCCTATTAACACATAGATCACATCACTGTTTCTTTAAAAGATGTCAACTGCCGCATTTACGCGCGGTAATGAGATCAGGTGCCAGGCTGCCTGAAAATACTGACAGTTTGCTGCTGGTCTGTGTTTGAAGCCTGTGTTCATTTTTGGGTGTAGCTATAATCTGTAGCAATAAAGAATTTCAAAGCACAGACATTGCTTTATTGGTCCACAGGAAACTCTGCTTCTAAAATTTCATAGAAATGTGGCAGTGATGTTTGCCTATGTACTACATATAAAGCACAGCTTCAGTGACAGTCTGTGGTTGATGCCTCTACAGTTGTTTTTAATAAAACAAAGATCAGTGCTGATTGGACAACTGTAGGCTATATAAACCTTACGTCTTGATTGGATGCTCTGCTGGAAGATGCTGTGATGGCATCATGAACACTGTTTGTTTTAAAAAAAAGCATCTGATTATTTATTGGCAGTTAGGGTTATGGACGAGGCAACAAACAACCAATAACAGAAACAGTAAAATAGACAACTAACAGCGTTTGCAATGTACAAAACCACACTGTGCTGGTGAAAGCAATTCAGTTACTCTTCAGTCTGTCGTAGCACGTTTTGTTAACACATCCTGTCCATGGCATGTTGTTACTTAAAAGTATTGCAAAAACACAGATCTGTGGCTGGCCAATTATTTTTAGGAAATTTCACTAGTTCGTAGTCGTTTGACATGCAGAAATGAAAAAAGACTGATAGGTCTTTTAAAGCAGCGCTGGAAAATAGCTAGCTAGTTCTCTTGCTTATTAGTCACTGACACTGAATACACACATCTAATTATTAGCTACAGAGAAGAGGAATAGAAAATGTAAGTAGTTAAAAGCTATAATCTGAAAGTGTGGTAATATTTTTCAAATATCAGAGAAGTGATAACTGAGCACATGTTGTAAATTAGCATCACACATGCGGGATATTAATTCTGTCTTTCCTTTTTTTGGAAAGGATATGTGCTTCATGTGTGGATAAAAATGGATATCTATACATGGATTTGCAGTGGGTTTAGACACAGTTTGTGAACACTATGGATCTGACTATAATTTGGTGAAGAGGCCATTTGGGGATTATAAAATTGATTTTGCTCTGTATCTCAAAGTAGAGTTAATATAGGCAGTTTACATTTGTTCTGCTTGGACCCAGTGACATAAATTCCAAATAGTGCAATAATGTGGTATGTTCCAGGTCCCAGTATGTTGTTATGACCTCTGAAAGGAGCTTACGTATGCTGCCTCATGGCCATCAGTATTTGAAATCCGAATCTGTCTATTTCCTCCCTCACTCACTCGCTCTCTCTCTCTCTCTCTTTCTCACTCGCTCTCCCACCAGCTCTCTGACCATCAGAGTCTGCACCTGCTGATATGCAGTGACGTCTGTTTAGATTCAGCAATCACTTGCCCCCTGCTAGAAAGAAAAAGCAAAATCAAAAGATGACCAATTCGGATGCTCTGGTTAAATCCTGCTGTTAATATCCAGACTGCTTTTTACAGGAAAATAAAGCAATTAATTTCATCTCATCATATTGCAGATGCCAAAAAGGTCTGCAAGCTTGCTGTGAGATAAAATTTGGCATAAATTATCTTCCATTAACGGATAAAGTAGGACAGCTAAGATCTGATTCATTAAATAGACTTTAAGGCCAGTAATATTTACCACTTTTGAGATATCCGGCCATAGCATGAATAGTTTGTTGATATTTATTGGTGATAGGCTGTTTTTCTTATGCTGGTGTTTTATTGTAGAAACAAATTATTTTGCTTTCAGATGAACACTGGCTTTAAACAGTCTTTCTGCTTTTAGAAATAATAGCTTTATGAAAAGCTGGATATGACCGTGTTCGGTCTATGTACGCTCACAGAATGAATAATACGTTTTCTGCCTTTCAGCTCCTCTGTAGAGAAGAGGCCTTCAAGCTTTCAGAGAGCGACTTTATTCACCCACAATCCTCTGGGGCCAACGTCAAGGGTACATTCTGTATACCCTTAATCAAATTGTGCTACCTTTTTCTCCACTCTGCTCTTCCTGTTGACTCTAGGTCACTGTTTCTGACTCGCTGGACCTGTGATGATATGAATTAATTCTGCATGATATTTTATTACTTTATCCCCTTTTTCTCCTAATTTAAATCTGTCAGTCACCCAGAAGCTAGTTTCCATAAAGTCACCTCTCCTGTGGCTGTCTGAAAGACATGGTCCAGTGTTTGAAACTCTGTCTGTTAGCTGTATGCACACTTTCAATTATAACTTACAGGCACCAGCAGTGGAAGAAAACTTTGAGAGTCACCTGTACATCACAGGTACAAATTAAGCAATTGAGACTCATAATGGGCTCATCCATGTTGGGTTCCTGGTGTGATAGGACCCTATAGTGATGAAATCTTCCCTAATGTTCCCTAATATTAGAATAAATGTGTTTATAGAGTGCAGTCGAATGGGATGTCGAACTCCGCTTATGTAGGGTCACAGTCCTGTAGAGTTAAGCTCCAGTTCTAATCAAACACACCTGAACCAGCTAATTAAGGCCTTGAGGAACACTTGAAAATTACAGACAGGTGTGTTGAAACAGTTGGATCTAAATGCTACAGGACTGTGGCCCTTTTAGAGCAGAGTTTCACGTGACTGGAATAGGCCGGAACATATTTAAATAGTTTTGGATCTCTCCATGCAGGCCTCGAACCTGCAATCTTACCAGCCGTGATCTTTAACCACTATAATACACTCCAACTCACACATTGGTGTGACTTGTCCACCTCTGCACCTCACCAGAACAGATGTGTTTTACAGGCATAAGATATAAATGTAGGAATATATGAATTTGCCACAAGGGAGTTATACATCATTATATCTAAATTTGCATATATATTACAGAGGGATTATGATTATATATAACACAAATGCTAATCTGACACATAGCCAGCCAAGGCCAAAAGTGGTGTCCCTGACTCTATCTCGGTTCTGATTCCTCCCGTGTCCTGTGGACTTTCTCTCTACTCCCCTGATGGGTAGCCAGCTCATTATGAGCTTTGTCATCTCTCCATGTCGACTGTTATGGCTTTGACAGCTTCTAATGAAATCTTTCCTCACAAATGTTACCTGCCTTTAAGTCCTGTCACTCTCCCTCTCTAATGAGCAGCACCTCACAATCTAAGGGCCACAGTGACATTTTGGTCCCTGCCATTTCCCCCTGCTCTCAGCGGGGGCTTTCGGAAAAATCATCCCACGCTCACAGCTCTGGATATTGATATTTCCTACAGTAGTTTTGGCCCAGTGCTGACTGCAATCATGTGGCAACTCTTTTCCATTATAAATCTGTGGAATGGCAGCCATATTAGCCCATGCTAGCCAAGGTAACAAATATTCATGAGGGTCTTCTTGTAAAATGGGATTATCATATGCATTTTAATGTCTTCATACTATTTCACCAGGGCTGGACTATATATTGATAATTCACCATATACTTGCAATGATTTTCCTGGCCATATTTAATTAGGCATTATTGTTAAATTTTGCATTATTTATCTGACCATTGAAGTTTTCTAAAGAGCAATGCACTGTCTTTGATTTAAACTAAAGTGATATTGCTGATAATTTTGATTTATTTCATTTACGTAAATCAGTTTTCTACTTTCAGTCAATTCCATCCCGAACCATTCAGTCAAAGGTTCTTAAAAAGCATTTCTTTCTGTCCTATGCTAAAGAGCATTTTTTCACTAGAAAGAACTTTTGTGAAACAGAAAGTTTTTTTGGGATGTTAATTGTTCTTAATAGAACCATCTGCCAAAAATGTTCTTGAACAGAATCGTGAAACACCTTTTTATAAGATTGCATATGTTTGTATAAGTAAATGAGGATAATATTATTTAGTATTATGAAACATGTTAAATCTTTTTGGCAACAATAACAATGATTGTTGCTGGATCCTCTGATAGAAAATCATATATATTACAGAATTATATATATATATATATATGTGTGTGTGTGTGTGTGTGTGTGTGTGTGTGTGTATGTGTGTGTGTCACAGTTTTAAGGCATTTATATTACCCTACACCCAACTCTTGCATTATTAGCGCAGGCAGCCTTTGTGATGCATTATGAAATATTCATATTGTTGGAATACAGCTGGGATTATTTTTGTAAACGGATTGATCTCAGATGCAGCAATTTCCTCGTCTTTTGGCTGAATGGGAGAAGAGTGTGAAAGAAGCAGAGAGAGAATGGATGTGTGTGCAGCTGTCATGTAGTACAGTGGCGCTGTGCGATTGGGGCGGGTGCTCGTTTGACACTGCCGCCACATGGGAAGCTGACGTCTGCACTGCCTGACAGCGCCTGCTGGAAACACAATGTAATTCCTCACAGAGAAACTCCCTTAATGCAATAATATAAGCCGTCAGAGTAGATGGATGAATAAATAAACAGTGCAGATGCTGAGGCTGCCAGATTCAGCTGAGGAAAATAAGGGACACTCTCGATTTCCTTCTAGTTTAGGAAACTTGGGGCCACTCTTTTTTTCATACCACATATTCTAGTTGAGATCCAAGTAAACCATTGATGGCAGGTAACAGTTAAACACATTATACACCAGAACCTAATGCTACATATTATAAATTATAACAAATTGTGAGTTAGTAAATATTTTAAGCTCAACAGACATTTAAGTGCTTAGATTTTTTTAGATATTTTAATCACTATAGCAACAAATACAGTAAATAATGTGCTGTTTTCAGCTTTTTGGGTGTATTAGATGCTAAAATATATGATGAATCCTGTTAACGTTAAGCTTAGGCAGGTAGCTGTTTTTTGTAACATGGTGACAGGTGGACAAACCAAAGACAAGCTTGGACCAGCTTAAAATGACCAGGTTCTACATGGTTCTATAGTACAGCTATAAGCTAAAGATGAATTTTCCAGCAGGACTGCAACCCTGTATGGATTTAACACAGATCTGTTACAGTAGCCATATATGCAATGATTATACATTATATGAAATAGCTGACAACCCTAGCAGAAAAATTGCAAGTAACAGAAATGCATTATTGTCTTTTCTCTGTCTGTATTGTCCTTTGACCAGATCTCTAAATTCTCTCTCTCTTTCTCTCAAGTATATTTGCAAGGCTGCTAAAGCTTTTAGCTACATGATGCATGTTTGCTAGCCCGGGGCTTGTTTAGCCGGGATTTGTGAAATCCTTGTTCTAGACGGCAGTCGGGGAAGGCACTTGTATTTCTCTGTGTCCTGATATACATCCCCGAGTGTGGCTAGAGGATGTTTTCTTTTGAGAGAGCCTTCAGGTCGCTTCTCTGTCTGGACGGTTTGTGTTGGAGAAAAACAGTAAAAAAGAGGCATCAGATCGAGATCTGTAGTAAGTACCACAAACAACAACTCAGGGCAAAACAGCAAAGCAGCTCAGCCTGTCTGGCATTTGTTTATGCTCATATTTTAGGTGTTTTCGCCTGTGGTCTTTGACGAGTCAGTTTCAGTAGCAAGGCTATCATTACCCATCTCACCACATGTCAGGCCTTGGGTGAATCTCATGGAACCTGTCAACAACACGTCTGCCTGATTTTTCACCCCAAATCAAAGACATAAGAAACTACGTTTGGCCTAAAGAAAACGAAACCTTTTTTGTTTTGTTTTTTGAGCATCAACATTTTTTTCGTAATTACTTGAAAAAAATGTGCAGTATTTCAGAAATAAGATACATTGAGAATACTGGAAATTACAATATGAATAAATAAATCACCCAAAAAGTTCTTCAATGATAAAATTCTTCAATGATTTTAACAAAAAAATAACAAGATATGGGTTTGTACCAAAATGCCAAAATAAAAAAAAATACTTTTCATCATGCAAAAAATAGGTCCTTTATTTATTTATTTCTCTAAAATTGTTCTCTAAAATTAAGATTCCCCTGTCAGATCCCATCAAACGTGGAAAAACTGGAATCGCCTTCCTGCGTTAACGTGTTTCAGGTACCAGCAGCAGTCTTGCAGGTGTTGCTTGCTCTGTAGTTATTTATCCAGAAAATCCATAGCGTTCCCAGGCCCTTCAGTGGGTAAATTACCCAGCCTCATAGAGTTAAATGTGTTCCCGGCAGAGCACACATACATCTCTAAGATCTCGGCTGAGTATGTGATTATACTCATCAGTGCTTATTGCGTTCTGCCATGCAGGGCACAGTGAAGACTCATGATACTAATGTGCTTCACTTATCCTCTCCTGTAACATTTACACTGGATTCCACATCAGGACCAGCTCTTCAGATTGCCGTGTCTCCTTATGGTTCTTGTTAATGAGGGTTTAAGACCGTGATTGCTTAACAGAGAGTGGAGAGGGGGCTTCTTGACAAATGCTGTAGGTGTCAGTGGGCTTGATCTGAACTCAGTCCACCAGCGAGCATCGATTTCTCAGTCAGCATCCCGGAGTCCCAGTGGTCAGGTGCATCCTACCGACACACTGCATTAAACAGTGGCCAAGCATGAAGTAGCAGTTTATCAGTGAGAGGTGAATACCAATCGATGGCAGCGGATGAGGGGAAATGGAAATGCTTTCGTGGGCGGGGCTGGTGAGTTGAGCGATGATAAATCAATCTAGCGTGATATGACAATGAAAGACTGCATGATTGCAAAGCCGCTTGTATGATGCCATTCAGGGTTGCCTGGTAATGCATCTTTATGCATCTTTTTGCAATTAATGCATCTGTACAATACTGGATATTTGGAAGCCTTATAAATAAATGTAAAGATGGCCATAATTATGTCATAACACTTATTTAATCAAGTCTTTAATATTTAAATAATTATATTTTATTTACACATCCAAAATCCATATTCTATGTAACTCCAGGGTTGTCTGTGTTTGCAATTTCAGGTTATTTCAAATGAGTAGATTTGGTCAAGAGAAAACAAATACCTACAGATATGTCCTGCTCAGTGTGTAGGGAACAGTGAACACAGCATAAGGACCCTGTGAGTTGGAGCACAGCTATGATCTCTGTGCAGTGGCTGATTTCATGCCGTGGGTTCACAGTAAACTGTGTTGCCTTTGATCAAGACTGGAACCTGGATGAGAAAGACAGTGAGAGACATGTGACCCCAGCTGTAGGGGTCACGCAGAGGGCTTCTGTGGGGGCCTTAACCCCTCTCAGAAATAATGTGACAGACTGCTGAGGAGAACAAGGCCCCTCAGTACCTCAAAACACTTTCAGAGAACAGGTACATATGTAGACACGTGCTGTTTTAATGTGAGGTTGGCTGATAACGGATTGATACATGGAGAATTAAACAGACATCCTGTTATTACAGAATGAGAAGGGCTTTTACATGAAGAGATGATTTCGCTTTTAAAGTAGATCTATTGCGGTGGAAAACTTTGCTTTTAAACTGTTTATGGGAAATAGAAGTTCTTGTTACAGTGTTTGCAAGGCTTGATATTTTTTCAACAATATAGTTCAGGGTTTGTATGAAACCCATAATAGTGCAGTCTGCAGTTAGTTCAGTTTTGGCCTTGTGTGCTATTTATTCTATTTATTAGAAACGTTTTTAAAGATAATGAATCTTACATTTCAAAAAGCTAGTTTTGATCTACATTGATAGAGTGTTTGGTTATGAAGTCACCCCATAATGTGCATACCAAATTATAGTTGGTCCTTTTTATATACAAAATTTTGATTTATTTTTTATTTCTACCGTATATTTATATTTATTTCTACTATTATATTTATTATCCGCAGTGACTGTGTGTCTATGTGTGTACTGAGAGTAAATTAGCTCTGTTGCAGCATTTTTACATAACCAAAACCTTCAACCTGACCTCACCTCACCTAAAACTTCTGTTGCTGTTTTGCAATCAGTGGCATTTCCTTCAGGAAGTGTAAATGTAGTCAGTAGTTTCTAAGGGAAGCCACTGCAAGAATAACATCTTACAGTGAATGTTCTTCTATAGAGGATTCTTCTGACAACCTTTATATGCCTGATGGAAACACTGAGTCTTCAGAGAAGCTTTTCAGGATCTAGAGAAAGTCAGTCTTTGCAAACATGTTTTGTTCTGATGGCAAGATTAAGTCTAAGCTGGGCCTTGGTCAGAGCTGATCTCTGCTTTTCTCTGTCTGCTGGCTCAGTTCACCTCAGGGCCTTGTGTCAGCCGGCACTCGGGCGGGTTGGAATTCTCCCCCCATATAATGAAGACAGCCCTCAAAGCAATTATCTACTGATAAAAATCCTTCTGAGTAATAAGCTGCAGAACCATGCGGCTGTGAGGCAGGGATATTGAGGTCATTTTCATTATAGGTGATGTTATTGTGTGAGCTTATTTGTGTTGCTGTGTTATCGGACGCAAAGATTTAGTCTATTCTTGGTCTGTGCTAGTTATTCAAATATTTTAGATGTTTCTTGGTAGGCTTTTGCTGAAGATACAGTACATTTATATTCAGGAATTGTCTTTTAAAAAGCCATTAACTGTTACATTTTTTTCTGATGATTATTTTTAAAACATTTTTCAGTTTTATTTCAATGGGCCTAATTAAGTGAAATTAATTACATTTTGTAATTTTTGTCAATATGAAATTCTTTTGGTTGAAGGACAAATGAAATATTTACCTTTTGCACTTCAAAAAGAATAAATTTGAGAATATATATAAACGTTTTTCCTAATTTTCTCATTGACAAATTGCTTTAATTCTTTAAGCATGAGTAAACTTCACAGATTTTTTTTTTTTATACTTAAAAACAATTTGGCATTGGTGTAAGAAAAATAAACCTGAATAAATTTGTAATTCGGACACTATTTATGTATACATATTATATACACATATTATAAGTTTGCTTCAGTTTTCACTGAACTGGTCCCAGTGTGTTGTTTTAATGCATTAAAACGTTTAACAATTTCTCTTTAGTTTTAGCTGTGGTGTGATGACCACAAATTCACTGTTAAATCAAATGTTTCTTTTTACCTCCCACAATCTCCATTCATTATTTTACTAGTATAACCAAGGCCATCGATTGACCTGATTCATCAGACCGACTGTATCTGCTGTGTTCAAATATAGGCTACTGTTAATATATGTATATTTATTCATTTTCCAGGGAAACTGCTTGGAGCAGCACTTTAATATTAACAATAATTTTGCTTCCTACTCAAAGCAGCAGCTGTCATATTCCACCCTTGTCTGGAGTTGGGAAGGACTTGACCCACACCAGAAAATACTCCCTCCATTCCCTGTGCTGCTCTGTTGGAATGTGTGGGTCATTAGTGATTGATTTTTGGCTGGGAGTGTCGTTTCATCTCTCAAACTTCCTGCCCTGCACATCATCATCTCCTTCTCACACACCATACACACACACACAACATACACGCCTGCATGCGCTCTCTGAAACCCCTGACCTGGTGCCTGGTCATTTTAAATGTGCTTTCTGTGTGCATGAGGTCATCTGTATATCTGTGAGTGTGTGTTTTGTGTGTTTTCTGCGTTCTTGTGTGTAAAGCTGAAGACAGTATGAATCAGCACCAGCCTCTGACGTTGCATTGTTGTTTTGCAGATGTTGTTTTTGCAACAGTTTACTGCATTATTTTGCAGGCCAGATTAAAAAGTATATGGTGTAGATACCTAGAGTCCTTCCACACACTGAAGGCATTTCATGAATTTGCTGTTATGGATACATTATCTTTACTTATGGCTAATTCACACTGTTCGAAATATCATTGATATATTGATCTAGTAAAACCCAATAACGTTATTTCTTCTGTGAACCAGTTTTCAAATAAATTCAATTACATATTTTTTTCTTTGTCATGGTACTTGCAAACAAGGTACCAGCAGATAATATTGTATTTAAGTACAATGGAGGAGATGAAACTTAAAATTGTAAAATAACAACTTATGTCACTGGCTGATCTGATGTTGAATGTGGTTGGAAGATATATGTTATTAATAAGTATTTTATTACCCTGTTAAAAGGAAACATGTCTGAACATTTCTGACTGTTAGAAAAGAGTTGGTTGAATAATTAACCCTGTTAAAACAACACTAGCCCTTATAATTGGTAGAAAATATATACTTTTTAATTTAAATTAATTTTTTAAGGTAGTAAATAAATCTGTAATCTGTAAATCTGTAAACCCACTGTGTCTTTTGTAGATAAAAAAAATAAAAGTTTCACCTGAACAAAAGATTTTTTTTAATTTTTAGTTAAACCTTCCCTTCTAGTTTTCTTTCATTTTTTAATTCTCTATGAGTTTTAAAACCTAGGATTTCAATAGTTCTTTGTGTCTTTGAAGCACTTTTTGAAGACTTGTTTGCTCTTGTATTTTCTCTGTGCTCCATCTTTTCCATTCTTGATCCTAGGTCCTCTTTCAAAGAAACAGAATGATGATTTAGCTGATAATGACGGTGCTGAGGATGAAGGTATTTTTTGATGCCAAACTGATATGCATGACAAGGAACCCTCCAATTTTTTTCCTCTTTGTTTTTCTTAAATTTCTTGTCCTTTTTGAGAGTGGAGATTTTTTTTCTTGCTCGTTTTTTGCTGGATGTGTTTTGTCGTTTTTGCTTGATGTGACCTGTCTCCCGTCATTTTAGACACATAATTGTTAATAACCCTTCATAGGTTTTTGCTTGATTTTTTTATTATTTCCTTTTGTTTTATATATGTTGCATCTCACCTAAACAAAACAAAAACAAACAAACAAAAAACAAACTAATAATCCTAATATCAATTCTTAACAGTTTTTTGCATGATTTTTAAACCCTTCTGCCTTTTATAAAAATGGTTCAGAGATAATCCTACTGGTTTCCAAAATTACACTGGAAGCCCTCTTCAAAAATTTCCTACGCAACTTTGTATGTTCCTGGAATCCATGCAGCCATGTCTGCATTTTTGTGGGCTTTTGTGCATCAATAACCATTGCGGCCAAGCTGCTGAGACAACTTTATCTCCTCAGTGTTTAGCAAAAATCTAGAGATACACAGCAAATTAACACATTGATTAAGTGCCTGTGCTGTATACTGCTCTACAAAAAGCAATGATAATAATCCCTGAGTGACTGTATGTGATTAAAACGCTTCCTTCCTTGTCCATGTCAGAACAGAGACCCAATGAAGACTGTCTCCTGTATAATCAAATGAAATAAGAACCAATTAGAGGAGGCTAAAACCAGGAAAGAGCCTGCTCGCTTTGATCTGCACATCAAAAGATTACAGCAACACAAATATACAGTGAGAATCCCACAGAGTATTTCCACATTAACTCTCTTCAAAACAGGTGCAGTAATCCTCTTAAGCAGGCCAGACTATATACTGAGGAAAAAAAGGTTCCAAAAGCTGCTCTGAATTACCTCCAGGACATTGAAAACATCCATCAGGTGGGTCGTCGTACTGGAGAATGTCTTCCATCCAGTTACAACAGCCAAAGCAGCGCCATCCTGTCAAGACCATCCTGGCGATATCAGTGTGTTATGGTTGTTCAGATTGCCTCTGCTGTATCTAAATGGCAGCTTGATGTTAAGGATCTATTTTGAGCTCTGCTACGATCACCTGGTCTTTTGATTGAAACACCTGCATGCGTGGAAAGCCCAGACTCTCTTTAGCTTTCTCTGCAGGACCTTTTCAAACTCACAATGGGACTTTCAGTGAATAAGGGATAACCTTCAGAGAAGATCCAAACACCTTTTAAAAATGAACACAAACCAAGTCTGCCAAAGTGCTCCAAGGTCATGGCCTGCACAGTCTGCTTTTTTCACACGGGTCCATAGCCCTCAGAAATTCAGTTCTTAACAAGTGGAAATCAAGGGAAGTAGCTTATCAGGTTCACTGCCAACTCTCAGTTCAATGTATAATGTTTAAATGTACCACATCACGAAAACATTCAAGAAACATGTTTGTCGGATTTCCCATGTCGTTGCTTTACCTCGTTTTGCGCTAAGTGGGATAGGGCTGCCGTTTGGCTCTCAGACAGTAGCAGCTGATCAGACTGAGAAGAGACACAGAGGGCACATTAATTATGTAGACATGACGCTACCTTATTAGTGCACACTGCTAATACCAGCTGCAACAGCATCAGCTACTATTCTCGCTAGACTCCTCTGATTTTATTTCATAGATCCAGTAATTGGCTTGATCATATCACTGGTCCACTTATGGATATTAATATCCATTGTAATTGGTTTACGTTTTTGTTTTTGATATAAAAGTCGCACATGGGCCATTGCATCAAGATATCCAGGGATCATCAGTCATATGCAACAACTCTAAATACCGAGGGATTCTCCAGATATGACTATTTGCTGGAGATGTACTAAAGTAAACTATCACCAAAATCAATAGGGACTTTTGACATGTTCATTAATCTGCGGCTTCAGTACAAATGGTACAAACACTTTTTGACTTTTTTGAAGTAATAAGTAACAATAGGACCAAGAGAGAGTATAACAGTGTGTGGCCTTTTGTGCCAGTTTAAAAATATGGAAAAAAAGAACATACCAAAATGAAAACTGGCTGCTTGATTGAACTGCTTCAAGCAGAAGTGTGTAATAATTTTGCCACTGGCAACACCAGAAACAAAAAAGTCTTAATTGTTTTCCATGATTGTTTACATTTATGTTTAACTTGCATAATTAATAAATGCATTACAGCATTTACAAACGGAAGTGTAACCATATAAACAGTAACATAAATTCTTCAGGATTCTGTAGGATTTATTTTCTAACTTTTGTTTGGTGCTGCTGGTGGCACAGAACACCTCACCTTAAATTCTGTAACTACATTGTGGAAATTTTTAATAGTGATCCCTGGTGGTCTTGCTGCAGAGCTCCCACACACAGCTTTGTGTAACACAGGCGCTTGAATTTCGATAGTTCATGTTATGGGATATTGAAGTTTTGAAGAAAGTCTGTGATGCTCAGGACATATAGTTGACATTTGATGTGACATTCTTTTAAAAATATAGAAATACACACAGACTGATGTGTTCGTGCACACATGGATTCACACTCTTAACTCTCATCTGGTGATGAGCATTTCTATCAGTCTGACTGAGGACAACAGAGATCAATTGAGTATTTATTGTGTTAAGGAATCACTTTATGTCATTGTTCTCGGACTGGACACTGCTTTGCTCACAGAGCTGCCCAGACTCAATCTTTTTGCATTTTTAACATGGATTTTGGATTCATGGAAATCTGCAGAATTCCCTCAAATGGATTTGGAAAACCTTATGAAGCTGAGAGTGCTGCATCCTTATTGAAATATTTTACGACGATTGTTCCAATTCTATGGAATCTGTAAAGCTTTTAACAGGGTTCTGTTTGTTCACGTTCCACGTTAATCTGATCAAGAGTCGTGATTGTTTATTTATATAAACTTTTTTGGGGAAATAACAAAGCTTGTAAAAGAATTCTTACACAAGGAGACGGGACATTACATCATCTGATAAAGAGCCATTGTGTGCACATCTTACTTTGAGCGCTTGGCAAGAGGAGTTTTTGTTTAGTGGCCCTAGGAAAATTGTTTTGGAAAATGATTGCTTTTTTCATTTCTTTTTTAGCTTGTTATAAGACCTCCCGGAAGCAGGTCCATGCATGCCCAATAAAATAACAGAGATTTATGTGGAGTCTTTGCAGCCATGATGAAATGGCTTTCTCCCTCAAGCAAGACAGAAGTTGTCATCTGCATTGCATTTGTGTTTTGAAAATACCTCCCTCTCGGACAGAGACCATTTTCCTAAAGTGGATTACTTTGCCTAAGCAATGTATGGAAATTTAAAAAGTGTGCCATTTTCATCGCTAAAAGAAAAATGGGATCTGAGAAGAGCCCTTTCTGATTGAGCACATACCGTCTCTTACCTTAAAATTAACTTGAAGTTTGGCCGCCATGTTTCTGAACTGTCAACACTTCAGTCAGTTTAAACCATTACTTTATAAATTAAAATGCCCATTTTAATTTCCAGTTTTACTGCTGACAGGCCTTCAGAACAGAGAAAAAAAGGCACAGTAAAAAAAAAGGTGAAAACCTAGCAGGAAATTCCAGATCACCAGGAACATGACATTCATATTGCCTAGGAAATTAATGATCTTATTTCTAAAACTGATCTCATCTCAAAAACAAAGCCAATGTGGCCAATTTGAGCAAAACAGAAGCCCTCAGCTATAAATGCATTTCCAGCTGTCTGCAGTAATGTGTCATTTAATCAGTTCTGTCCTTCCTTTTGCAGACATCCGTGAGAGCGGGAGTCCGAAACCTGTGATGGTGTTCATACACGGAGGATCGTACATGGAAGGAACGGGAAATATGTTCGATGGAAGCATATTGGCCAGTTACGGCAATGTCATCGTTATTACTGTAAACTATCGGCTTGGTGTGCTCGGTAAGCAAAACGCTTTGTGCTTAACTTATTACCCATAATTCATGGTGTCAGGGCTGTAGTCAAGTGTGCCCGGTGACATTCTCAAAATGGCTTGTTGCAGCATTGTTTCTCCTCACTGAAGTGTGATTCTCTCTGGTGAAACATGATTTAGTCGCCTGTGTGTAGCCTCTAGTTCATAAGCATAAAACGGAAAGTCGCAGCTCTCTCCGACGCGGCATGCAAGCATGAAAACTTGTTATAGAAAAGTTTGCTGTAGTTGTACATGATTTAAGGTGATAGTAAATACTGAGGCTATCAAAGCTTTATGACCTTCCTGTTTCAATCACAGACAAATATTCTCTCAAAACGCCAGCCTCTCTTTCTCCCTCTTCTCTTTTCGTTACTATTTCTTTTCTTCAATCTGTCATGCTTTCTCAATGCAGCAGATGCATGGATAGGGATATAATTGGATACTTTTAGTTAATGATACAGGCAGTTGAGATTGCCTCAAGCAAATTGCATTGCATTCATTAATAAGTTTGGAGAGTCTCTCAGAAAGTGAGAGATGTTTGACGGATTTTAGCTGTCTTGATATGCAGCTTGTATTTAGAGTTACCAGACAGGTGTTATTTTAGTTATATACAAATTCAATTTTTTCCTGCTCTGCAGTGCACAGACAGTCATTTTTAGGATTGTAAAAATAAATTATCTTATGGAACGACTTGTTTTCTCAGATTGCTTCATCAATATTTGTCTGCAAAGTTCTTATGCTAATAGATCATTGTGTTTACAGAACAAGCGCATCAGTTGTTGTCCTTATATGCAAATGCCTGTCACTCTTCACTGATAATTATTATTTCAGATTATAATAATGAAGCTCTGTTCATTTTTACTATAATATAACATATTAATTGTTTACTATACATATATACTTGTGAGAAAACTGTCAACAAGAAGTATTACATTGATCAAGGAAATTAATAAGTTATCAATTAAAGGTGATATGGATATTTTTTTTTGCTGGGGCTGCTTGTTCCGAAAGGCTTGTTAAACAAACAAACTGTTTCAACCAAACCTACAAAACATTTAATTGTCTGCTGTTTATAATTACAGTAAGTTGTTCACATACAGTAAGTTACTATTTTGACTAAAACGGTATTAGAAGTTATGTTGGTGGTATGATTTAGCTGTTTGTTTTCTGTCCAGTTCTGTAGCCTTTGCTTTGCTAAAATATTCCAGTATGAATGCATGAATCCTGAAATGAGTGTAAAAATTAGCTTCTAAATCACATGCATGTTTTCGATTCAGATCTCTGCTTTGGCACCATTAGTAAATGAGGCCCAATATGATCTTTCTCCTCTAATGATCCAACTAGCAGCCATCTTCCCTTTATAGTAAACCCACCACTGATGATAGTTTTTTTTCTCTAGCTAAGGCACACGGATCCATTAGGGGGTTTAAGCATGTGCCCACATGCCACAACCCTTAATTTATTGTTGCTATGTTTTTCTCGTGGCTGTTTGGGGTTCGGCTAAGCTCAGAGTAAAGGTGTTGCAATGGTGAGAGGACCTAATGGATTGTGTAGCACAGCACACAGTCTGAGTGTCATTATCAGAACTGTTGTAGATTTATGGAGCGAGTCACGCTCGTCATGCCTGCCTGGCTAAAACTGCTCTCCGACAGCTAATCAGCCACCATAAGAGCCTGTTTTACCAACCACCATCATTTTTTTTTGAGTGATGCTGCTGTGTATCTGTGTTCCTTTAGCAGGCTTATAAACAAGTCCAGCTTTCATTAGATTCAGCTAATACTGTATCTCAAAGTGCTGAAGCTAAAATAGGGTCATACCTGTGCAAAATAATCAGCATCTACCAATAATCTCATCAAGCACATTAAATTACTGTTGAAAATTATTGTTGATGAAAGCTAACGATAATGAAGACATGCATAATTTTAATTAAAACATACTTTCGATTTAATTATGATGAGGAGAACAAAATACTGTACAATTTTAACAATGCAACATTTTTGTAAGAAACTTTAGAAAAAAAGAACAAAGATTAAGTTAAATAGCCAGCAAAGTATGTAGAGGACACTGGCTTGATTTTTAAAGTCTCATTTATGTTATTTTGGATTATATTTCCAACTATACTTACTTTTAGTTGACAACTGAAATTTTGCCTATTCCAGTGAGGGTTAAATTACCTAAAAAAATTGTAAAGCTGCATGATAAAATTTAATTAGTTTAAGAATCGTGTTTTTCCACTACTTTGGGTAGGAAGGAAATAACCCACTTTTTCTCGAAAGACCAGACATATTGACGTCCCATATCCTCTCTCCAATCTTTCATTTCGTGTTCAGAACAATTGTTCATGTTCCAGAATGACACACTGGGTTACAGTAGAACTGTTAAATGGATTTAAATGGCTTGTGATTTGAGTCGATGCCCAGCGCATCAGCACTTGTTAGCGTTTGAGAGGTTGTCTGACTGCAGAGATGATGCAAAGCAGATGCAGGCAACGCATGCGTGTGTATGCAGTTACTCTGAGGGTGTGTGTGCGCTCACAAACCTGTTTCCTCGATTGTTTACTTCTTTGTCAAATCTTTGCTGTGTTGCTCACCCTGTAATCATTAGTTTTGCTGTTTTGCTTTAATCATGTGGCCCAGTGTTAAGGTTTATTGTTTTTCATGCTTATTAATTCTCTCTCTTGTGAAACAAAAGCCCCCTTTGACTCAGTTTCATTATTCTTTGGGTTCTAGAACCTCTGTTGCTTTGTCTTTCTCCTATATTTTGCCTTCCTCTCTCTCTTTCTCTCTGTGTCTGTTGCTCGCTCTCTTTTTCCCTGAGTCATATGCTTGTTTAAGTGTGAGCTCGCCACAGGGTCTTTAAGGAGGCATTTATGATGTCTGACCCTATTCAGTAAGCAATGTGTCTGGGGAGATGCTTCGTTGGAGGGTGTTTATTAATCTTAACAAGCATTTAACAACTCTGTAGAACTGTTGCTCATCCATTATTTTGCCTCTCCACTGCTAGCAGTACAGGCTATTAGGAACTCTTGTTTAGATGGGTGGTCAATTAAAGAAGTTCTGTAGGCAGAGACTATAGGGAGAATTAGCCTTATGTTTAATAACTTCATATCATATTAAAAATAAGACTTTTGTTAAAAGTTGTTAAAAATAAGATTTTTTTGTTGTTAATGAATATTTCCTGGGTGGTAAAATGTTGCTTCTGACAATCTGATGTGAAAAAAGGTAAAAATCATAGGACGAGTTACATGGACAGACAGATATTTTTATGAATATTTATGTATATTTTTATAAAAATCTGCATTTTTGTATGTCTGAAGAAGTAAAGGTCTAGATAACCCATGTGGTGTAATGAAAGCAAATTATTCTCAGCTGATGTGGTCAGTGTCTCAAAATTCTAAATATTAATATTAATTTAATATATTTTTAATGTGTTTCAAAATTATGTATATTTTAAACCCTGTATTCTTAATGTGAACCTTGTCAGTTACTGAACCATAATTTCAGCATACAGTTTTTGCAGATTTGGAGATTTTTTTTGTAATTAAGTAGATTTACAGTATTTACAGTACTTGCTGCACTTGCTGAGAAAACAGCTGCACAGAGGTATGACCAAGATGGCTGCCGAGGGCACTTGAAGGGACTTTGTCCTGATCTTGCTTTCGTGCTACCCTATAGACTGTATAGCAGCACTCTGTCAATTTAAATGATTAAGAGGATGTTAGACTAAGTGATGAGCGCATTGCTTGTGACTGGTGAATGCTTTTGTAGAGGGCAGAAAGGCAAGTACCAGAGGACAGAGGACATCTGCCATCATAGGGGCTTTGCCCTGTGAGTGCTGCTAACTGAAGGGATTAGTTCAGCCTGCAAGAGCACAGCAGACGTCCATCTGGGCTTATTTACTTACAGCTCCTCCTCTTCTTCTCCATACATCTTTCTCTTTATCCTCTCTCCTCCTGCTTTTGGCTCAGTTCCACTGACATGTATAGCCACAGGCGAGACTAAATGTGGATATTAATAAGTGTTCAAATATGGTGTGTTGTTGAATCCACAACGAAAGTTTGGCACTGTGATTCCATGTGTTTCTGAACATGAAACATGAGTTAATGAGATGGAGGTTATGCTGCAGTCAAGTGAAGTCTGAAGTTTTCTTTGCGTTTTGGCAAGCCTGTTGATTTTGGGAAATAATAAAGAATTTTCCTTTTTTTTTGCCGGCTTTGTGCTGCTGCAGTGGATGCTGTGAATACATTGTTTTCAACAAGGACAATCCAGTGTTTTCAACACTGTTCGGAACAGAAATAGAAAAAGCTGTGAAACTGTGTCATAACTAAATGTGTATTTTAGCCTGTTGATCAATGACAATTTATGTTCTGGTTTTCTGACCCATTCCTTACCAGGTCTTTCCACACCCTGAAAACACACCTTTATGTATCTGTCTGGTGCTCCATCTGAGCTTTCTTTAGTCATAAGTACTCTTAGAGTTGTTTATCTGATTCTGGGATTGAAATAACTGCCTGTACCATTTAGGTTTATTTACTGTATCAGGGTGGTAAATTGAAGTCAAACTGAGTTGCTCATGAATTTCCAGTAATATACTGTCCTGAGCATCCAGGAGTCGTCTTCATTACCTGGGACTTCCTGTAAAGATGACCACCCTCCCCAGCCCCACTGCTGCATCTGTTTTGCTGGGCAACAGCAGCTACTGTTGGGTGAACATGTGAGAGGGTGCCAGCAGATGGATGGAGGCGTACACAGACATTTATCTCTGCCACGTAGCCAGAGATTAGCTTGGTCCGCTCGTGGGCTTTTCGGCGGGAACCGACTGCCACTGCCGATGATCAAGGTGCTCGCTGGGATTCATGCGGCACTGTTGCTTTTGCCGGGGGAAAACAGATGGACATGTTTAACACCTTAGAAATGAACTACACTACAGGAGCAAAGCCAGGGACCCCTCTGAGCCCATCAAGGGAAGAGGATAGATTGCGTGTAAATCTCTGAGGGTGGAACAAATCTTTGGTTAGGTGCTTTTCGTGTAATACATTCAATTACTTTCCCTTTGAGATTCCATAGGAATTTGTTACCACTTTTTCCAGACTGAAGGGGCACTTTAAAAGCTGGTGTTCTTTTGGGTGGTGTATATAAAGTTCGCCCTAGGTCTTGTTACCTTACAGGCATTGTCGCTTATTGCTGAAATGGCCTCGCGTATTGATTTACTAGTTCTTCACTTTAAAGGTCAAAACTTTGTCCCGGAAGAAAATCCTTTGGCTGATCAGCACTATTAGCCACATTTTTATCTTAAATGCATTTATCTGTAAGGATGCTATAGGGCAGGACAGGATAAGGCATGCTTGTAAGGAGCAATAGGGAATGTGGTGATATTTAGGTTTTTATATTATGTGTCCTATATAAGCTGGTAGTAGTAAGAGATAAGTGAAATAGCTTTTTCTACCTATAAAACACTGCACTTGGATCTAGAGGCCTAAGTCAGATTTCTCCAGCCTCCTGTTGAGTCGGTAAACGGGGATAAGTATAAAATTATTCCTTTATGATTGTTGAACACCTTTGTGTTTTTTTTAGGATTAAGATCACCATATACTACAAAACCTTGTAAATATAAGTGTTTTATAGCTGTAAGTTTCACCCAAATGCATACAAATCAGTTAGTCCTAACAGATAAATATTTATTCTCCAGTCACTGGCTTTTTGTGCTCTTGTAATTTCGTTTATTTTGTTTGGCCACAACACAATTTATTTACTCCACTGGATTCTTAGCAACATGTTTCTTTTGAGAAGGTGTGTGTTTGCAGTCTCAAATTGAATATCCCTGTGTTGTGTGATGTATCAAATAGAATACAGCCAAATACTAATATGTTTACATTCAGTACCTTTATCCAAAGTGATTTATAGTGCATTCAAGCAATGCCTTTTATCAGCATGTGCATTCGGTGGGTTTGAACCTATAATGTTGTTGCAAGTGTTGTTCTGTACCAGTTGAGCCACAGGAAAGCAAAGCTGAAGAACATTTTTAGTTAGTATTTAAGCTTGAAACACAGACATAGCTTTCTACATCATTTGAGTATGTTGTCAGTAGACTGAATATTTTACCCCACAGACAGGCAGAAAATGTCCTCAGTGCCATGGATCCCATGACCCAGAGTTGTAATTGTCCTTAAGTACTTGTGCAAGCTTCTCTCTCTATTACAAATATTTTGACTGTAGTCCTTGAGTTATGTGTTATTTTAGTAAAGGCATCCGGCATTGTCTAATACCTTAGAAAATCCAGAAATCCTTTTGAAGGTCAATCTCTTTTCCCCTTGCGGCATGGTGAGTATTAGTCAGCCCTGCTGGAAAAACATAGTATAAAGGATTATGACAGAAGAGCTCTCGGGTGATTTGAAAACAGTGCCAACTAGCCAACCAATGGCAAGAAAAATAAATTAAATGAACACAAAGAAGCTAATAACCCAGCAATACGCTTAAGGTCCAACATACTAAATGTCAAAACTAGCATTGCAGGTGTTTTCGACTCTACAGCTGCTTTACATTCTGCCCTGCTGATTCTAATTACAAGAATCATTAGATCATTGATATTAATCTCTGCGATTATTACTCATTCTTCTTCCCTGCATCCACACTGGGACGTGTCGCCATGGTGTGGGAGCATCAACATCTATCTTCATTCCTGCAGCCTGTGTTGCAGTCTGGTACAGAGGCTGATTCAATCATTCTGAAGAAGAGCTGAAGGCTGGCTACGAAAGACCTGTTGAAGTGTTTATGCTTCCCAGGGCAAGCAGGAATTTACACAGACTGGCCCTGCAGTCTTATAAGTGCCCCTGCTGGGTCAGGGACCAGAAGTGATGGAGATCTGAGGACTACTTTATGTCCCTTCTGAGAGTTATATTCTCATATGTATAGTAACATCCACTTTAAAGAGTGATGAGACAGGATAGAAGCAGTGGAACATGTAGAGCCTCCTGCTGCAGTTTTTAGCTGCATGTTGTGGACTTTCACACCGATGTAGATAAAACTAACCAATTTAAACCTTTCATAAGTTATTGTCCAATAACTGTATATAGCTTAAGTCCTCTGAGAATTCAGTGTTGGTGAAACATTAATAAAGTGCTTAATAGATCTGGGTTATGTAGTGTGACCATTTGATGTAAAGCTCCATGTGCTATAATAACATTATTGTGGTGGAGCCCTAACTTCATAAAGGTTTTTATTCATCTGGGAAATAGTTGTAGGAGTCATTAATTCTTGATTCTTCAATCTTCAGTAGCGACTATTAAGTCACTTCAGTGTCAGGCTAAGCCATTCAGAGCTAAAGTGGATGGAGAACATCTCAAGGACACTGGCGAGATGAGAGGTCCAACTGTTGAGGTTCCTCTTAGGAATCTCAGTGGCAGAAGCTTCCATTACGGAGGGGAGAGAAGCTCTTGGCTGGTGGGATGTCGGCCTGGCCATTGGACAGATGTTAAAGCTCTCCACAGATTTCCCAGCATCCCCTTGTGTGGCTCTCCAGCACAGAGTGTGGAGAGAATAAGAGCTTTCCCCATGGTGCTTGTTTCAGTGGATGAATTGGAATGCTGCCTGTGCACATTGAAAGGGAAGATTCTTTATAGTGTGGGCTTTGTACTGGCAGTCGTTTTTGATAATGGCAAATTATAATTTCTCACAATGTAGGTGGTTTTGTGCCAATATACGACCACAATGATTTTGACATTGGCGGTCCTCTGTACAGTGGATCATAGCATTGCTTGTGTCAATCATTCTGTCTGTCATCCCTGATTTCTGGGACGAACATGAGCAGAACACTGTGGTTAGGACACACTGCGTCTTTTCTTAGGTTAACATGAGACAAGACAGCACAGAAATTTCTTCCTGCCTACATACAAGATTGGGACAGTTATTTGCCAGGAATCATTTTATTTGTCAAACATGTTATCTTCTTGCCAGTTTTCAAAGGCAGTTATGGATATGACATCAGCGTTGTCTTTTGACTGTGGAGATAATGTGCCAAGACAGCCCTTAGGCTCTTTGTGACGCATCCTAGATTATTCTCATGTGCCACTTCTCATGTCGCAATCCCTTTATGAAGTTCTGCGCATTTGAAAACAAGTTACTCCCTAATTTGTCAGCCATTAGTGTTTTTCTGTTTGTGTTTGTATACTGTGATTGTTGACACATGAATAGCTGTTTTTCGATACAGAGTGCAAACCAAAATTCAGACGCTTTCAACAAAACAGAACCTGCATTTTGAGACAAGCTTGAATTCGGTTTGTCTTATGCCTGGTGACTGGCAGTAGTCCCTATATATTGGGGTGGGACATTATTAAATGTCCCACCGCAAATTTTATTAATTTTTGGCAATCCCTTTACGTGTAGCTTCTTCACCTCAGGAGGCAAATCTGCTGCTGGAAATGAATTGATTTTTACACCTGAAAGGCTGGTAAGTTCATTTAAATAATATGGTTTACACACAAGATTTACTACATTAGATTTTTTTCTTCCATGGGCATCATCACTGGTGAGGAAAATTGTGCTGATTTTATTTTCCAGATCTGTATTGTGCTATTTTTTGCTGTTCTACACATTCTCTGTGGTTGGATGGCTGGATTTGAGGCCTGATGGCCAAGGTTTCTGTCAAAGTGGGGCCTGTTTTCAAAGGCTAATGGTATGAAAATAGTGACGTTCTCACCATCTCCATGCACAGCTGGCTCCTCGCATCAGCTCAGTGGTGAAAACATGGCACACTGCTGACCAGGGGCCCACCATTACACATGAGGCCACTCAAAGTACTTTAATACCAAAGTTATCTGTACACAAACCTACTAGTGAATCTTTATAATGAAAATCACATTTCTTTCATTGACATTTTTTTCATAAGTCATTGACTTTTGAAGCTTTTGTGTTATTTTTAGCTAAATAAGATCTTTACAGGCACGCTTGCATCATGATTTGTTTTTCTGGTACTTTGTCTTTTTAATGGGAGCTTGAGGGCTTTTTATTAGTTTCTGTTTTGTAATGGATAGTACCTTCTGGTAAAATGATACGATTAACAAAAGTACTGAGCTGAGGAGTCAAATCAATGAAGCAGGAGTTGTTTTGCCATGGATGTGCATTCACAATTCATTGTCATTAACAGAATTCATAAGAGAGAGAAGGCAAGCAGAACGGAGGGCTTTTTAATAGTGGGAAGAACTCAGATTTGGTCTGATTTTGGACATGAAGACAATGGAGCAACACAGTGCAGTCAACTTGTGCACGACAGGCCCCCTCAGTTTATGTAATTTTCCCATACATATTTAACTGTGAAAGATTGTTTTCATTAGCATCTGACAATAACTGGGATATTTGAACAGATGACCACGTTTCAATTTTAAAACCCTTGTCACTGAAACAGAACTATAGCACTGTTACAGTTCTTACAGTGTTAAATCAAGCAATTTAAACTTGTCATAGCATATTGGAACAAGGTCTGAGGAGCTCTGTGCAGGAAGTGACATAGGAGGTGTTTTTTAAAGATTTAGTTTAACCTGAAAATAATCTCAAAGGTCTCATCAAAAACGTATGATGTAAAACTAATAAACATTTTACACTGTCATTTTAAAAGAAGTAGATTTGTGACATGCTGAAGCTTTTGTACAAACGGTCAAATTTCCCTGCTTCTATTGATACATGCAAGATGCTCCTTGGAACATTCTCAAATCATGCTGGATCATCAGGTTTTGCACAAAATCCCAGAGTCCATGCCAGCTCAAGTGCATGCTGTCAATAAAGCAGAGGATACATACTAGATATTAATTCATTTTCATTTTTTTTACTCAAATGATTATGCTAATATCATGATCTGTAGCGAATAAGCTTTATTGGATAACTGCAAATTGGATAATTTTAAATTGGTCATATGTTACATATATGTATATTCTCAGATGTATTCTGAGCAATGCCAGATATTTGGGCTTAAATGTAATTAGTTTTGCGAATCAGGTGTCATGTTTGTAAGACTGATGTCTTCGGTACATCAATTTATTTTGTGCATGTAGGAAATTAATTAATGGCTGCTTCAATTTTTGCACACATGAGTGAATTTATAGTTACTGCATTAAAATTTCCACATGCTCAATATCCCTGTGATTGCAACAGCCGCATGCGCATTTCTATCTTTGTTCCGGTGACAAATTAAGGGCAGGGAAGGTGTGACAAGTTTGTGATTTCTTTTCACAGGGTGGATTTTGAATGCTGAAGGTTTTAAGCATGATAGATAGAGTTGTAATGAATGAAAGGTGAATTAGACGCACAGGCTTTTCATCGTAACCGCGGTGAGACTAATCAGCAGCTCACCGCCTCGCTTCCCAACCGTTCCTTCCAACTCCCAGGAATGCAATCCAAAGATAGATGTGGCTCAATTACAATGGAATAGATCAAATTTCACACCCATTCATTTGCTGGCAATGTGGTGCATGATAAACATTGTATTGCTTCATTAATAACCAGACGTCACCCTCATTACACCCTTTTTGAGCTTGACTAACAGGAGGAATTATTAGTGAAAACTAATATTAACAGTTACATCCGATTTTCATACCTCCCACCTAATTAACAGAGAGGCTATCCGAGTGATCGTTAATCACCCATGGCCGAAGAAGTCACGCACGGCACTCGCGTACAAGCGCTTGCTCGCCCATTGCCCAAATTCCCGGACGACGACCCTAATCAAACACAAACGCTAATAATACTGTACATATTTACAGGTTGCTTCTTGCATTCTTGCGTTGTTGGATGAAGATGTGATATTTGCTGCCAAAGCCTCTCGGTGTTTGCGTACCACCTCCGGCCACAGGGAACTTGCTCGTACAGGAAAGTACTATGAGCATAACTCTATCTTTCTCTCCTCCAGCAGGCCTGAGAGTGTGCCGCGGCCTTGCTGACATGGCACAGGGACCTCCCCTATCAGCCAAAAAGAGCTTTTCTGTGCCCATTTGGGGCCTCCATTGGGAGACAGCAGGGTCGAGTGATTGACAGGTGGGCACCAGGGTTTAATTCCAGGGGAATAACTCCAAAGCCTGAGTAAACAGCCCGCTGTATTAGGGAGTCCAGCGGAGATGAGCCACTAAGGCAGTGCCAAACGTCCCATAATCCCCTGCAAGTATAGCCAGCATTGCTCCTTTAATTTAGTTTACACCCAAGTGGGTTTAGCTGTCTGCTGATGGTGAGTGGATCATTACATTCAGATGTAGGGCCTGCTGGTTTGGCTTACAGACGATCAGGTTACTGGATCTCGCTTTAGGGGAAATCTGTCCTTTTTGTGAGACACTAGAAGTCATTTATTTCTTAACCAAGAGTTTATAGTGAATCCTTCTCTTCAGGGCTGATGTTTTGGATGTTGTACTTGATGAGCTGTCAAGATGAGATGAGTGCTCAACAATATCATGATTACTGGTGGGGAAATTCAGGATGTCTATTTATTTATTTGTTTGGTTTGTTGATTGATTGAGCTGTGACTTTCCTCGTTGCTGCTGTGTCTGTTGTGGACATCATGGTGGATGTTTAATCAAGTCTTAATCAAGCTGGAGAATGTTGACTGTGTAATATAGATTGTACAGGTTTTGTGGTAAGTTTGTTCTTAATGCACCAAACTTCTGCAACAAAACTAATTTAATAAGTACTTTAATAAATTCATAAATACATAGTCAAAGCAATTACATACCTAATGCATATTATTGGCTACATTTTATTGCTTAAACAGTAGCTAGAGGTAGAAAAAAGAAAACAATATTTAGCTGCCCAATGCATCTCTTTTGATCCAACCTACCAAAAGCACAAAGTTATGATTTTGATACAGTACACTGTGACATGTGTTTGAGTATTTCCAAGCAGCAATTTCCCAGTAGGAGTTGAAGGCAGTCTTGGATTATGTGTGTTGTGATGCCATGTCACACAATCCTTGTTTATTCCGAGGAGGCGGCATTGATCAGCCCCAAGCAAAACACTGGACCTCTGCCCTGTAGGATTGGCTATACAGTTTATAGCAATCGGATCATGTTGACTTCATCTCATTATCCAACTTTTAGCCCTCTGCATAGGAAATGGCTACACTGGGATTGCTGGATGGAAATCCTGATTATCTAAGAATTCCCTTTTCTGTCTCTTACATGATGATGTCTAGTTTCAAAGACGTTGTTTTGTGTGCATTTGTCTGTGTGTGCGCCTGGTTTTTCTCCCTCAGTCATTAAAGATCTGACTCCAATGAGCACATTAATGTCTGTCTGTGGCACGCTGCTGGTGGAGGTTGGACATACTCTAAATTTGTGCTGTTTGAATTGAAGAGATTGTGCCTGCAATTATCGGAGGACCTTTTCGGGGTAAATCAATACAAATGTAACCAGGGTTCACAGTGATGCCCCGACACCGCTTGACGGATGACTCCACCCGTCTCTGTCATAAGCAACTTCATTGGACATAGGCCATGAAAGTGGATGATTCTCCTCAAAGGACAACCGCAAGGTTCTCTTGTTGGTTTCTTGTGTTTATTTTCAATTATTCACACAATGGTTCGAGCGAACAGATGGTTATCATAACTGCACCGAAACTGAGCTTCACTTTGACGTAAATCGTACATTTGTCATGTTGGTTTATTTTAAATAATATTACTCAGTCTTTGTTCAACTGTCAAAACTTAGGTTGCTGTTGAAAATAATTCTTTCATGTTAATAAAAATAAAATCAAAACTAATTTCAATGATGGTGCTTGACAGTTAATAATAATTCTTTTTGTATGGCCTCTATTGCTAC
Source organism: Ambastaia sidthimunki (assembly GCA_036877625.1). Lineage (NCBI taxonomy): Eukaryota > Metazoa > Chordata > Actinopteri > Cypriniformes > Botiidae > Ambastaia > Ambastaia sidthimunki. The sequence goes on from JAZGTK010000143.1 coordinate 47,529, forward strand.
AGTATCCCAAAATCTGACTTTTAAACTGATTACAGATCAGTAATGTGCTCATGCTCAACAGTGGTCTGTTATGTTAACCAGTGCTGTTCGCATCCACCTCTGTGTGAGCTGAATGCTTGGCATTTCCCATTACTTAGTGTAATTATGCGTGCTAATTATTTTCCTATTATGATTACACAGTGGGGCAGCTCCTATCAAAATAAAAGTGTCTTTTTTTTTGCAAATAGTTTTATATTAGCTGTTCTTTTCCTCAGTTATTGTGGGAGTGTCAGCAGTACTTAAACATTATGGAGTGTACACGTAGCCCTCACACTCAGTGTCTCTGTCTGTCTCCATTTCTTTTTTATTTGTTTTTATTTTTGTAGCATTGGTGATCCCCAGGCCTGGGGTTTCTCAGTGTAACCGTAGCAGCTGACATTCCCCATTGTGGCTGTGTGAATCTTGTTAGTTGGTTCTGTTGCTAGTGTTAATGGTAAAGACGATTGTCTGCCATCCATCTTTGTGCATTTTTATTCTTATTATGTAGTCATGGGGTTTCTGGGCTGTTACAACCATCACACCAGACTTCAGAGTTCTGTGGTGTTGTTTAGCTCTGCCCCCTCACTTCCTGTGCTACACGACACTAAACTGTGAGTGGCATGGTGAGGGTGATCTCCTTTTGTTAGGGGTGTAAACTGGATTGAACAATTATGTGTATGGTTATGGGAACCGTGGTAAACTCAGAAGTTAAAAATAAAGCCATTGGAGATTTTCTCATTAAATTTAATGCAAGCCTGCACAAAGCATATTTAGTCACAATTTTCTAAATGTCTTGAATATGCATATACATATAAGCCTCTATATCATTAAAATCTGTGTTTTCAAATTGTTGCTCTCAAATTGACGATTTGACAATATGACTAAACAGCATGAAAATACCAAATTTTTCTCATTCTTTGAAAGACGTATTTTCTCACATCTGAACAATTAACAGTATATATTTAGTTTTGGATTTAGTGTGGAGTTTTTAGAGATGCATGTTTTATTTTAAAGTCTTAAAGTGCAGGATTTTTGTGCCAAAGATGTAGACTTTGTGTGGGTATTTTCATGCACTTCAGCTATTGAGCTGAATAAATACAGTATTCAGTTTCAAGACATGTTTTGAATTTCCAGGCAGATCTGGTTGTTTTGTTCAGTAGGTTTTAGTTTTTTGGGTGTGGGTCTCTCCCTTGTGGTTTGCCTTTTGTTGTTGTTGACAGTAAAGTGTGTGAAGTTTTAAGGTGGGCAGATGGGTAACATCACAGCGAGTTCTAGATTATTTGGATGAGCAGGACAGACGAGCAGACCAACGAAATTGGCTTTTGGACATTGTGTTTTGAGTGAGCATGTCTGTTGGTTGGTTCCTATCGAGCATAGTGGGGTCGAATTGCCAAAAGGCTCGATTGGAGCGCAGACCCCCAACAGATACCTCTTGGCAGACATGGCAAGATAGCATTTACAACTTTCAATTGGTATTTTGTGCACACCACAGCCCCTAAGGTTGTACATGGTTGTACAAATTTAGATCTCTGTACACACATAAAGGCATAAATAGGCATGGTTTTGTGAAGCATACATAAAAGATGGTTGACTTCTTTTTTGTAGTGTAAAATTTTTATTTATATCACATATCATAAATATAAGTGTGTGTTTATGTGTGCATGTGTGTAGTCTTGCACATCCCTGCTTTGGTGCTAACTGCATTGCTCATTATAGCCAAGAATTGTCCTCCATGAAAGGCAGGTGATATTGACCATTTATCAACATCACCTGCCCAGCTAGTGGGTGTAATGGGTGTTTGTGTGAAAGATCTTTCACATTGATTAAGTTTTGGGTCCACAGGGTGAGTCTGTGCTGACGGAAACCCTGCCTTAGCTCTCTGCAGCTCCACCCATCATACACCGGCAAAGACTTGCAGTGGTAAAACAGCAAAGAGCCATATTCATAACCTTTAATGCATTAGCCTCATCTCGAAACTTTCTGGCTGATTAATGTGACGTGGATCAGGGATGCGGCTTTTAGCTGAAACTCCACAGGAAGATATCGACTTCAGTCCACCTCAAGGTCAATCTAAGTTCACAATCCAAGAACAAATTTATGACTATACACACGCAGCTGCACTAGTGGGAGCCAATCAGATTAATTGACAGTAGGCGGAGCTCCCCTTCCTGCTTAAATGCTATTCGTTTCTGGTCTGTTAAGTCCTTTTCCAGCAATCAAACTAATCAATACATCAATTTTTATGTTCTCATTTCACTGTTTGTAAATGAACTCTGACACCTGGTTATTTATTCCCAAGTGATCAAATAGTGCTCTGTGTAGCCCAATTTCCTTTCAGCTCTGGATTGTTTGCTTGGATTGTCTTGCACTTCGTGTCATCCACAAGGGTCATAAGCTGGGTTGTTTCTATGGCAACAGCCAGGCTCTCCCCTCACCAAAATCCATCTAGAGCATGTTTCCTCTTAAGAATAATCGTATGATTAAGTTTCCCTAAATAACCACCTACACCAATCCTACAGTCACGAACAGTTACTCCTCTTTAAAAAGGTCACATGACTATGTTTTTCACATCTCATTGGTAAATCAATGCATCAAATATATACATCCTTTCTCTTGACATGTTCGCTTTAGCTTATGAGGTAAAAAAACAGATGTGAATGTGATTATGTGTGCAAGTGCTCAGTATTTGTTTCTTAAATCTAGAAGCTCTTGTAATCCCTCTCCGTTTGGCCTAAAACTTTGGCCTTCACAATGAGCTTTAGAGGTGACTCTGTTCTCCAGGGGCTGTAGCGGATGGTTTGAAAGGGCAGAGGCCAGTTCTGTTTAATAAGTCTGCTGTAGCCCCACAGGAAATGCTACCAGGCCTCAACAGCTCAATGCATCCTCCTGCTGGAATCCAACACCTGATCCAAACCACTACCCTCTGCCCTCAGAGCAGCAGGGCTTGTGGGATAGCTTTAACCTAAGTTTATCCTAACAAATGTGAGGTGCTCCTGTTTAAATGAGGAAGACACACAGAGTTTGAGCTCATTAATCTCCTCAGCTCTGCTTCTCCTTTTCTTTTGTCTTTCTCTTTGGCTCTGTACCTTTTGGCAAAGTCATGTGTGTGTTGTGCCCCATGGGTCCCCATACTGGAAAAACTGTGTGACAGTTTCTATGTGTTTGTGTAGGTGTGAACGTGTGCCGGGCTCACGCTAAGTGCTCTGTTGACCTGTTCAGAGACTTATAGTAGTGATGTTCCATTTGTAAAAGAATAATTTTTGAGACTGATTCTTATAATGAATCGGTCAAACTGGTTCACAAAACTGGTCTGAATGATTTGTTCATTAATTGGAGTAAATTATTCTAGGCTGTTTCTCAGTCAGCTGATCTGAGAACAGTTTATAATTGTTAAAATTGTCCACCATATTAGAAATGGTATATACTTAACTGAACTTTGTAGAACTGTTTTTAAACCATGCATTTTTAGTCCAGGTGCTTAAATTAATTTCTATTGTTAATGAGAATTATTTTGATGTTCTAACTGACGTTTATGAGTTGAATCAAGGCTCAGTAGACTGAACTAAGACAATCAAATTTAGATTTACACTCATATTAATATAATGTCATTTAAATATGTATGCCTAAATTCAGCTTTATTTAAACATCTGTGACCAAGTAATATAGGACAGCAGAATGCCATAGGCAAAATTATATTAGGATATTTAAAAAATGCTAATTTGTTTATTTGTGTCAATATTTAAAGATATTATATAATATTGATATATAATATTTATAAATATTTGATCAATTCTTGAAAATGAGTCAGACATAACTACTTTGTTGTCTTACCAGGTCACAGTTATGTGTGAATACAGCCTGCTATAAGCCAATCTACCAGTCTTCAGTTGTATAAACCAGATTCCATTTTCCAGGGCATCATGCAGTAAGTGCCAAGCTAAACAGAAACCCCCTTCATAGAGACCAGTCTGTTTGTATTTCTATATCTCTAAGAAAGCTAAAAATAAATTGTGACAAAGATTTTCATTTTAATTGGTCCTTACATGTCTTTATGATATTCACACTAAAGAATATGCAGAGATGGGCATTTTTGTCCAAACTGTATTTTCATTGGTTTCTAATAACCCCGCAACCTGACTGAGTTGTTTCACAGTGGCGGGTTGAATCTGGTTTCTCTGTGCTATTTAGATCGATCCCCTCACCATTTAGTTCTCTCTCTGTGTAACCTCTCACAACTGACAGTTTGACATCAATTCCTTGTGACAGATGACAAAATTCTGCCATGTTGCATTCGTCTTACCCCGACCCAGGAAGAGGACTTTCAGGGTAATGGGTTCAGATATACCCGCTCGAAAAACCACAAATATCTCCCACAAACGTGCGCCGGATGCTAAACGTTTTAAGAGCAGGGAGGATTCGTTTAGGGGGGTAAGGTTAAGTAAACCGAAATATCCTCTCCCTTTTTTCCTACTGTATGAATGGGGGGCTCATTTTCCCAGGCAGCTTAGGTGTAAGTATTGTTCAGGGAGGTTACTGTATAATCATGTGTGGAGCTCACAGCAGTCTCTTACCCTCTGGTTTTTATTGAAGAGAGAAGAGACATTTGCTCATGATGTGAACTGTGTGATTAAATCCTGATTTAGGGATTGGCCTGAAATCCATGCAGGGGATTTCTGGAGATTTCCGGCCATACTCTTTTGCACTAACATACAAGGTTGCAGTAGATACAGTGAGACCTAGAAGAAGCTGTATAGAACACCGGAAATGTTTTTGAAATGTTTTAAAAGGCCAGATTATTTCAATTGTGCAGTTAATGTAAAAACTGATTGAGGGAAAGTCAAATGCCATTGTGCTTGGTTTCTTTTTGAGGCTTTGAGAGACTGTAACACTTCTGTAAATGTTTCGACCATCAGTTGAAGCCATTTAATCTCTTATTTCAAGACTTCACAAATCATATTTCTCTTCAATTTATGTCAGATTTGTTTAATATTTTTTTGTCTATGTAAATGTGTCCGATTGGCTGGCCAATGGGATGTAGTTGTCTCCAGCAACAGCATGTGCTCCTTGGGCTTGTTGCCAGGCTATGTGTTTAGTTCTGAATTAATACATTGTTCTTAATTGGCTTTGTTCTGCTTCATTTTTCCTAAAGCACTTCTGAAGATATTGTAAATTTATGTTATGTAATTAGCATTTTTGAGTATTAACTTTTATAGTATAGTTTTTTAAGTATTAAAGTTTAAGTTTATTACAATTTATAATGGCACAAATAAGATTGAATCATTTTATTTAGGAATAATTTAAATATCATGTTCTGAATATTTTAGTTTTTATATAGTAAAGGTTTGTAATAGCTACTAGTTGTGTAACTCAAGTGTAACAAAAAGTAGTTTTTAGCTTTACTGAACATACTTCTGAATTAGTTTTTAGATCTTTCTGAAAATTAGTTAGCAGACTTTTCAAGATTTTGTGGTTATATTTGAATTGTGGTTAGAAGTTTTAGTTGTTGTTGGCACATTTGTATATATATTTGTGTATCGTGTGTGTTTCAAAGTGTCTATTGTTATATTTCTGATTCCTTTATTTCAAATCTTTATTCCACATAAGGGATTCTTCAGAAGTACACAATGTTTTTCAAGTGGAAAAATTACCACACATTTACAGTTTGCAGGACAGAGATTTGATACAGGCCACTTTAAATCTGCCATAGATAGCGTACTGTACGCCCACTGCTCTGCTCTTACAAGGATGTGTGAACAGTCAGTCTGATTGCTCTCAACTCCAATTGATCTGAAGGAAAAAGATACTGTTTTTAAAGTAGCACTGACGTGTCAAAGGAAAGGTCCTGACTGATATTCAGCTTTATTGAAATAATGATATAATGCTGAATTATTGATTTCTCTTCCCCTCTAATATCTCTGAAGTAGGCCAAGATGGTATTGCATTGAAAACTCCAGCTTAGCTTACAAGGAGAAAGAACTATTGAAACACATCTGCCCGCATTCACACGTTTACACACACTTCATTAGAGTTGTATTATTGTTGTTAGCGCAGCCCATTGTGATATCGCTCGTGTGGTAGAGAGAGTGCCAGGCCGTTTTTTTGCAGTAATGGAAATCAATGCTCTCCTGTCACTGACAATGTTTTCATGATAACGTTTCTTCCCCCACCCCACCCGTGCTGCTGTGTTTTTATCGATTTAATTGTCATCTTCCTGTTGTACCACTGCGTTATGTTGTCATATCAATCTATCGCCACTTTATAAATACCTAATAACTAATAACTCGAGAATGTATTTGCATAAGTAATGCAGGACTTACATGCTGTAAGAAACTTGGATTAATGTACTTTTTTTTCAGTCATGTGCACAAATAAATGTTATGGCATGCAGGTATCATTAAAATAATTAAATTAGAATTTTGTTATGGTGTCTATTTTAACCCATAGGGACCCACGGTGACACCGGTGTCAGATACACTTTTGATTACCTAAAAAGGTGTTTTTAAAGCATTATCCCCCACAAGGTTACAAGTCCCTAAGTGACATTTACTAAACATCCATGAACAAGTCATGGATGTGTGCAAGTCATGTGACAATGTCATGTGACAATGTGTGTGTTTTTTGTTGCCATGGCAACATTTCCAAAATGGGGGTTTGCTTGGTTGGCATATTGGAAATGTTGCCACGGCAACAAAAATGCAAACATTGTCACATGACTAAACCAGGATGTTCATTAAATGTTACTTTGGGATTTCATGGGTTAAAAGTGTGGAGTTAATGCTTTAAAAATACCTTTCCAGGTAATCAAAATTTTGTGTGACACCGGTGTCACCGTGGGTCCTTATGGGTTAATGCTCCTGCCTTAAGAGTCTTTGTCGTAGATCGTTTGTCAGAAATTACCACTTTAATTAATCTGACTGGATGTTCACTGTTAAAGAAAGGTTAACCCAAAATGAAGATTCATTAATTATGTTGCCTTTCTTGTCAATCTATCCCTCCATTCTTGTATAGAACAGAAAAGGATACATGTTATACTGGACACTATTTTCTGTATAATGAAAGTAAATGGGAACTGGGGCTGTTAAACCTCAAAATGACAAAAAAGCACCATAAAAATACTGTATAACCATAACGTATGATTTGTGCCCTATATTCCAAGTCTTGTTAAACCATTTGATAGCTTTGTTTAATGAAATTGACTGAAATTTGAATCTTTATTCACTGAATATTTAAGTAATCAGAGCATGAAAAGCAGAACATTTGTTTTCCGAGTCATTTTGAGCTAATGAGCCCCATTTAAATAGGCTTTTCTTTTGAAAGAATTCACCCACAAAGAATCCACACATAAAATTCAACCTCTATAACCAGTTAAATTCAGGTTCAGTTAAGCCAGTGTTAATGCTTGTAGATGGCACCTCCCACCCCTTGGACAGTATCCAATCAGATTTGTTTGGTTGCTCAGCCATTGCAGCGTTGAAGCTATGGTCCTGTAAATAAATCTAAAATAAATGTATAACACCTGATGTTTTTGTACCACAAGGGAAATGGCCCCTAGGTGCAGAAATATGAAGAGTAAAACCTGGCCAGTGCCTGGTTCACACAGACCTCATGAGAGCTTATCTGTGCTAATTGGTTCCCAGAAGCACTGTAAGGTTGGAATCAGCTCCACTGTGTTATTAGAGTGCAATTAAAGAGTCTTTGCATTCATACAGTTGCAGAGAGCAACATACAATTACGCCTGAACTACTGCTAAAAGCAGCACAAGGGTCTCAACATGCATCACTGATGTTCCTGGTGCTAATGAATTGAATTACAGACCTGTGCCTATTTCAGGGGGACTAAATTGCGGATCTCTCTGGAGAGCCAGTACACTTGACTGGCCATATACGAACACTTTCCGTAGTGAATAGCCAGACGTACCCACCGTGATTATAAAACCCCTCTTTCAGAATCCGTCTGCATGCAGTGGAAATCCCTGGGATTTAAAAAATATATTTCAGAGCAAATACGAACACATGCAGTGTGTTCCCATTCAGGTGAGCAAGTTTAGCAAATTGCTCTCCAAGCTTGATTGGAGAGAAACTACCAGTATTGTCAGAAACTACCAGCAATAAAAACAGAGAAAAAGCTTTGTATATACACAGCTACTGATTGTTCTACAAAAGCATCACCAGTTTTTACACATAACAGCTGAAAAGCCTCCGATATGATAATTCCTGTTCTGGAACTGACCAATTTCAGAAGGTTCGAGTTTATAGTTTAGTTTTAGTTTATGATCTAAAGTTGGCATAACCTGTGTGGGGACTTTTGCATTTAGTATTATTGTCCCTTTTCCTCATTGAACATGCTGCTGTGTGCTTTATCAAGTTAAGGGTTGATGAGAGAAAGAATACATAAGAGTAATTAAGTAAATATATTCAAATCTCTCATCTGCACTGAAGAATTAGAGCAATACATTAAGAATACTTGGAAGAATACTTTAAAGAGTTTCATTCCACAGATCAAGTGATTTAATTTCAAATTTTATTCTTTTTGTACCAAATTCAACCATCTATGAAGCCATCAGCCTCATCCTATTAAAGAAGGATTTCGTTTAAAATTCTGTCTGTTCCTCGCATAGTCATCTGGGCTACTTTTATAGTGCTTTTTTGTCCTTTTTGGACATTCTGTTAATTTCCTTCTCTAATGTTCCAAGGAAGAAAAAGAAGAGCTTTGGAACCACATGAAAGGTGTGTAAATGATGATGGAATTTTCTTTACCTGGGTAACTTTCTTTTTTCGTTTAGTCTGAATGCATTGATAGGACACTCTGTGTGTATTGATTGAGCAGAGATACAAATCTGCCGTCTAAATCCTGCAGGTCGCGCAGTATCCGCCAGGAAAGAAAACAATCCTCATTGAGCGATGTTTAAGTAAAAGAGCTGTCCGAGGAATAGCAGAAGCACGGTGGGATTTTGTTTCTCTTATTTATTTCCTACCTCTCACTCCACTTTTTATCTCCCTGCTCTTAATTCATTTCTCATGGCCCGGGTTGGCACGTAACTGTTGGTTACAGCTCTAATAAGAATTTTTCTGTTTGCCATAAAAGCTTTGACACCCTGGAACTTTGCTTTTGTGGCTGTGAACTCAGCACTTCACATATCTTACTGTGTAATTCCTGCTGTCAAATGAGTTGTTGCCGGGGCGATGGTGCACTGGCAAAAGGGGTGAAGATTACCAGTGTTGACACGTGTGTCACTGTGATTAGCAAAAAATTAGCCTAACTGCACAATGGGGGGGAGGAGGACTGGACACAACTGGACCCGGGGCTCATCAGCCATGTCTGTAATCCAGTGAGAGAGAGGACTGTCTCAAATAAAGCAGACAAATAACATCACTTCCCTTGTTCTCTCAGTTTCTGCTTTGCAGGAGTTTGCCCACAGGGCGGTGTGTTGCGTTACGTTCTGTACAGAACGGCCTGGTCTGTAATTGTGGTCTATAATGTGCTGATCCCAGGTCAGCAGAGTTGTGCTGGGCCTGTGGTGGATTTTGTGTTATAGTTAAGAAAGGCAGACAGTAACAGGTTTGTCTTGCTGAATGTGAATCAGAGCGGGCAGATTCACACCCCCAGGCTTAGACGGTGGCTTTAAAGTGACAGGCAAAGCCCAGGGTGATACACTTCAGGTGCGCTAAGTCCAAGGTTACACGCATGACCTCACCCCTAAATGTGACGTTTACAGAGTGTTTCTGTCATGGGGAAGACATATGAGGAGCAGGGCCTGTTTTTAATAGCCTGGTGTCTGTAACAGGTGTCATATCGGTCAAGGTCTTTTATTCAGTTTTTGGCCTTTTACCACATTCATTGCTAGGGCATGTTGAGAGAGAGGTCAAGAGGTCAAACCAGACTCAAACGTGCATAGTCTACATGCGCGCTACAGCTTAACAACTTTTCTGCAGTATGTCTGTGATCCAAAACAGTTAATTTAAAAAGGTAAAGTGTCTAATTTTTGTGCCACTAGAAACAGTGAAGGGAGGATGCTTGAAACGTTTTATAAAAACATGTTATTGTCATTGTTTAGCACAGAAATTGTTTCTCTTGGAAAAACAGCACAGTTGTAATCACAACTTCTACATTTTACATTAGATTCACATTTGTTTATTTAGCAGATGCTTTTAAGCGACTTACAGTGCATTCAAGGTATATATAATTTTATCAGTACAATGTGTTTCCTGGGAATCAAACCCACAATCTTTGTGCTGCTAACGCAATGCTCTACCTATTGAGCTTCAGGAACACAAAACCAGACCTTCTAAAATCAGACCTTAATGAATATATATTAATTATAAGGATGTGATGTAGTCATCTTGAGACAGCACACTGAGTCTGCTCCAGTGTCACCCCATAGAGTGAGGCATGTATTAAAAGTGTGCAGGCAGCCGCTCTGAGCCTCAGGTTCACGCTGTGACAGCCGGGAGGACAGAAGACGGATCGGTCGGTTTAAGACTCGACAGCGCTGATGCACTGCAGGGATTTGGAGCCTTGGCCTCACCATACTGAATACACCATGAATTCATAACTCCAAGCTATCTACACCAAGACACAGTCTTTATTAAAAACCAGCACTGCTTCATTCTCTATTCATGCCCACACCAGGTTACATACACGCTTGGGTTATGAACAGCCAGTAATCAACACAAGATGATGTAAAGTCTGGAGAAATGAGGATTTATCTTAGCAGTTTATCTAGATTCTGCATTGACTGGTTAGTTATGGTTGGAAGGTTTGGTTGATAATTTATTTGTGGGTTAGTGGAAAGATGAAAATTGATAATAACTGGTTCTAATTGTAAAGAAGACTGAGCTACATTTGGTAACATTTATTATAGCAGAACTCTGTTATGAATGTACATATTGTACAGTTTAATTTGAACATGTATGTGTGTGTAGTTTAACCAGTGAGGATGTTATTTCACTCTTCCCAGTTTTTCTTATCACCAGGCCTGTTCTGCACAAATCTGCTCAGATTTTATATGGTCCTGCTCATCGCATTTAATTCTGCCGCTAGTTTTCGGTTGATTCAGTATCTATGCTAGAAAAATGGTCATTCAAGAGCCATTAGCGAAACCAAATGTCAAGAAAACCCTTCACGTCCAGTATTTTTTAGAAATGTAATCATTCTTTATTCCAAGCGCTAATCGCAGGTGAGAATTTAACAGTGCTGTGCTGGTTATTTAACCAGTGTTTGTCACAGAACGATGGACCATTAAACCAAATGTCCACCATCTGTGCCTGGCCATTACATGGCTATATAGTGTCATGGAGCTAGTTGTGTGTTATCAAAATATCACTCTAAATAGCCAAATTTTATAACACAGCCTGAATCCCCAAACACTTCCTGTCTCTTTATGCTGTGAAACTGAAATGGAGGACAGGGAGGTTAGCCAACATGTAAGGACAAAGTTACAGCACTTTGCACGTTTGTCTTGTTTCACAAATCAATGAGCACTGATCTCAGAACAGGTGTTTCCCCATTAGAGTCCTCACCTGTTGTTCACACAAAGTGTGATGCTGTAATAAGTAATCAGTTATAAATAACCATAGCTTCCTCAAGACAAGTACACAGCCCTTAATTAAACAGCATAAAGAAGTTAAATTGTGCTTATAACAGGAGTAATCTGCCACTCCGAGATGCCAAGTTCCTGGGAGATCTTTGCAGCAGGACGCAGGAAACCACGTCCAAATATGGAAGGCTGGAAAAGCTCGGAGCGGGCGCTTTGCAGGACGCCTGTGTGAGAGGAATGCTATGCTCCGACAGGCTAATTTATCATTGTCCTGTTGCCAGGGCAACTCGACTTCTGTGTAATCATGTGATCCTTGGGCAGTGTACTGGTGGCTAGTGGAGAGTGACTCTGGTCTGAAGAAAGGCCTTCTGTGCTGAGAGGGCACGAAAGAGAAAAACTGACATTTCTCATAATAATCAACCATCTTGCTGCTGACAAAATGCGACAGCTGGAGCGGAATGAATCGTCCGCTGTTTTTATCTCACTGTTTGTCTCTTTCCCTGTAGTGTTGTGATAGCTGTGCAAAACATCCATCCTTGCTTCCTAATTCGGCCCATCAAAACGAATGTAGACTTGTTTGTTTGCTCCTGCATGCGATTTGTTTGTCTGTCTGTGCGTGCGTGTGCGTTTGCCTGTCGGCCACTGATGAATTTAAATGATGTTCGCAAGAGTGTCCCGGCTGAGCAACACTTTCTGTTTGTGACACACTGGCTGACTGGCGTGTACATGCTCACGGGCGCTGTGTCTAATGATGGAAGGGCCGGGGAGCACGGGAACCGCACGATTCCTGCGGATACACGATGTTGAAGAGCCCCCGTTACCCCTCCTGACAGCCCCTGTTAGATGAGCTCAGCTCATTTGCAGGATTTACAGAGTTTATATTGCAGACAGGCTGCAGGAGTGGCAGTGGTCTCTGAGATTTGCCATAAAGCAGCCTGCTGTCCTGTCTGTTTCATGGCCTCTCCATAACTCTTCTTCTCTCTGTCTGTATTTTTGTAGGTTGGTATTTCTTTAACTGTGGCCACTTATGGCCTTGTGGAATATTAGCGATAGTTACTCTGATATACGTGCTTCATAGGATAATTTTGTCATTATTTTTCCTTTACTTGTCATGAACAAACATCATATCTACTTACTTTGTGACAGAAATTGCATGTTTAAACTAAAATGGCTTGCTAGGGTTAATTTCACAGATAACATTTTTTAAATACTGTTTCTCAATGCAACTGACCATGAATAATATTTTTACACAATATTAAACATAATACCATAAAATATTAATTTGATATAAATATGCATTTAAAGAAATATTGTAATCTACAAAATAAATATTTAAATTATCCTTATTTTTGCTTACATTATCAATTTTGCAAATATGTTTGTGATTTTCATATTTTAAAACTGAAAAGTCTGAATCTAGGTGGAACATTGAGCTTGCAACCCCAAGGTCACCAGTTTGATTTTCAGGGTATACGCATATGAATAAAATGTAAATGACTGAATATACTTGAATCCATGAAGCTGCTTGAGATATAAGTTACAGTAAGCTAAATTACAGTAAAAAAGACAGTTACAAGATGTGATACAATGTGATATAATGTGAAGGAAAAGTTAGTTACTGTAGCTTGAAAAGAACTCCCAATGCATAAAAGTTCCAAAACAGTCAGAGTCCTGTAAGCTTCTCTGTGCTGTATTAGCAGAATTGCAGGAGTCACTGCTTCATTTGCATAGAAACCGCCCAGTACCTTTGGCTTGCAGAAATGACAGACTGTTACAGCAAAATCAGCCCATGCTCACACTCTAAATCCTCTGTGTAAGTCACATATAAGTACACAGACACCCTTCTCCTCTATCCCACCCTCCAGCAGAAGCACAGCCAGATCGCAGCCCTCTTTGACCTGAAGTGCTGCGTAAGTGGCTTTCTCTACAGAGCCAAAACAGACTGTTTTCTCCCTCTGCAGGACTGTAATCCGGAGGGGTGGTGAGGAACCGCAAAGAGCATTATTCATCTCTGTGTGCATTATGCTACACAAGGAGGGATTTCATAAGACCTCGCTTGGGGAAACAAAGATTTGATGCCCTTGTTCCACTGGTGTAAATCTAGTCAAATCAGCGAAAAGCCTTATAAAATAAACCCTTTATACATTGATGTAACAAATTGAATCCAGCCTTAAACAGTTTATTATGTCCAATACGTTTATCTGGTCATGACTTGTAGTATTCAGGAATGTATGCATGTGTAGCACTGCTGAAATGAATACATATAAAAATAGAATACAAGCATATTTATTTGGATTTAAGGGATATCTTGAATCACTTTTCAAAAGTAATTTGGATTTAATGTGTATTCTTAAGGGAGCAGTGGATGCAAAAATTAATGTGAATAGGGAGTGGAGCTGGCAAGCTACAAAATGCACCGAAAAGGCAGCGTAATAGTATCATGGAAAAAGTCATCAAATTGAGTCTTTTTATACATTTTAGGGCTGAATTGAGTTGTAATTACAGCATTTTTATGTAAAAGGATACTTTTGTATTTCTACTATTTTAAGTAAATTTCTTCAAAAAATATTTTCTCTATCAAAATACAGAATGGAGAATAACCTTTAAAGCACAAGTTCTCTATGACTAATAAAATGTAGGTCATCTTTTTAAAGTTGCATTCAGTTAGAACACTAACACATTCTTTTGTGCTTGGAGTTCAGAATGCAGCCACAGTTGCTGCATTTCCCTCCTAATGATAAGTCTTTAATTGCACTGCAGTAAAAGTATAAGTAACATTAATGTATGCATTGCCTCAAGTGTAATGTTGCATGAAGGCTATGGCAGGCATGCATTCTGTATGCTAGAGTGTGTTTTGTACATATGTTTGCTTCCACTGTCTAAGAGGCTAGTTCCTCTCTGTCTCCCTTTCTCCACTTCTTACTCACTGTGGGGTGTAATTGGATGTTTTAATTGGGTTAGAATCTACAGCTGCAGCTCAAAGCTGCGGGTGTATTCTGGGTTTATGCTGGCCCAACAATAATCAGTTCTGCACGGGCATCCTGGGAGAGGCCGGGCCTCTGTTCTCTGCTCTCCTCTGCTGTGCCAGTATTGAGATACTCTGTGGAGCTCTACTGACTAAACAAACCTGGACCAGGAAGGAGGATTTGAGAAACACAAAAAAGACAAACAAACAAAGAAAAAATGCCAGACAAAGAACAACTGGAGGAAGAAGCAGCCATTCAAAGCCCTTCATTTAGCAGATGGTTTATGAGGTACTAGACCATGATGGATTGAGCCACTGAAGTGGTTTGGATAGTACAGCATGTCTTACTGTACATCTCAAGTACTCCTGCTTATGTGCTTAGGTGTTTTTCTGTTGTTATTGCTAAGATTATATTTGCAGGTCAGCCTATTTAAAATAAATCATTTGGCCCAGGCACCTGAGTAGACACCTAAGTAGGCACATAAAGTCAAGCCACCATTGGCTGAATTGTGGAAAACCACATTCTGTTCACATCCATTTAGAAAGAAGTTTGAATGTGAAATAGACACTCATTTGGAATACACTTCCAAAGCAGCTTTTAACCATCTTGAGCAAACCAGAGTTTAGTATAGGTTTAAAAATCCCTGTCAGTTCTTTATGATTTATCTGTCCTGTGAATTGCTTTAGAGCCAATGAGGTGATATGTTTGATTATAAAATTTTATTTAAGCCTTTAGGCATCCTTCGGGAATGATTAGAAACTTGCAAAACCTGACATTTTGTATTCGAGCCCAACAGCCATAATAGGGAGATAATGGCCACACCTCCCCACTGCTTTCTCTTTCTCAGGAGTAAAGAGTGTTTAATATAGAATAATATACAGACTTTGATTAATCGCCTTTTTTAAATCATTCTTAATCAAGCTGCAGGGTTTTTACAACTGTTATTCACACTATGAGCGTGTCCATTTGAAAAACTGATATTGAAGGATATGTTAATTTTATCCCTTTCTTTTTGTGTCCGCCTCCCCCTTTATCTCTTGTGAGGATGACCTTTGCTTACTGCTCACCTTTCACAAGACAATGAGATAAAGAGAATTAACAGTGTTTTTAGACTCTGTTGTCTAGCCGTGCAAAAATCTCATCCAATTAAGTGGCAGTGGGTGGGTGGCCGGTGGACTTTGTGACATTTCACTTCAGTCTAACAAACACAAAGAAAAAATAACAGAACTGTAGAATTAATTTAAAAACCTGTTTGCTACATGAGCTTTTATCAAAAGCACAACAAGCATTTTTCTATGGACCCGATATGAATAAATCGCCGCTTTCTTTTTAGCTTAAATGACGATGGACTTAATCATGTTGGATGGAAATGAAATCCAGGAAGCTTGATTACAGGTCATAGGAAAAGGTTTCCCTGTTATCGGCGAGCAGAATCAGCATGCTAAATGCTACCAGATCAGCTGTTTCAAAGCTCTGTGGCAATAACAAGCATCTTTGCGTAGATAGAATGAAATCAGAGTCTCTATGTGACACCGGGGCCTGTAATTTGTAAGCTCCTTTTCACCTCAGTTAATTAAAAGCCGTACAACAGAGAATGCCCACACTTTACCATAAAGCAGGTTGCTGGAATTAGATGAATAAGAGATGAGGGTTGACATACAGCCTCTTCAATTTCACACAACACAAATAGCTTTGGGTTTGCTGTAATTATCTGCGGATGTGTCCATTAAGGTTGAGGATGAAGTTTTAATCTGATGTTATTATGCAGAAAGGATGAAATCATAATGCCTCGGCTGCTCGGGGTCTCGACGGTGACTGGAACAGCTTTTGAGGTGCTCTGAGTCTCCCAGGTGTTTATACTTGGATCAAACTCAGGTGTGTGCTTGAAGCAAAATTCATTAGTGTAATAAGTTGTGTAGAGCAAAGTAAGTTACACAGATTTGATTTTGACCCCTCTGCGTTTAAAGGCAAATGAAATCAATACAGGCGGGTGAAGGCCACTTTCATTTTCATTAAGGAACACTTTTGAAGGCTAGAGCCAATCACCTGGAGAAATGACTGAGGGATATTTCTGCACAGAATCAAGCTTCCTTTTAAAGACAAGAGGGTCAGATGAATTACTTATCAGTGGCTTTCTGATAACTTGGATAAATAATGCTAAGTTGAACATTCACACCCGCTTACAGTTGTTAGAAGTTTGTGGACTTCTATGTAGATGTCATCACTCTGATGCAATACATGAGTGCAGATCATATTTTAAAGGCTCACTTTGTATATGCCTGTCTGTGTATAAAGTGAATGAGTGTTGTTAGCTTTTTGGCATAAGATCAAAAATAATGTTAGTTCAAATATTAGAATACTGAATTACAAAGATCTGCTATTACAGTTGGGCCTCAGCAGTGCCTGCACAGAAAATGTATTGTTGTTGATTTTGTACCATTTTATATACTAATAGGATTGATTTGATAAAAGGATGTTAACCTAGTCTTGCATACTCAATAACTAATATAGGGTTATGTCAAACAAAACAAAGAATGAATATTTGTGGGTATTTAGTTTAGAAATATATACTGTTTTTAGAATATATAAGATTTGATGTCATTAAAGCTTTGTTTGTGTGCCTTTGATTTTTACACCCAATGTTGTGATGGGACCTGTGACATGATCCGCAAACATGACTTTACACTGCGGGGTGTATGAGGCCTAGGGACCACCCCTTGTAATTTTGTCCCACCCCCCCCCTTAAATTCCTGTAAGTTCTTCTTGACTTCAAAACATCAAAATCTGTATTGCAGGTGACCTTGAATTTAGGAAAAAAGGTTCTGTGGAACATCTTGGTGATTGAGAAACATGTTTCAAGCAGGTGTTTCATTATCTGTAAACTATTTCATTGTAAAGCACTGCAATTAACTTTATCATGGCAGAAGGAGCGTGTATGCTTGTAAATGTATGTTATTAGCTTTCTCAGAGCTTGACTAAACATTCTCTGACCTCGAAAGGAGCGGCGCGAGTCAGGAAATGTAATGATATTAAACAGAGCCTCCTAACTGACATATCAATTACTCAAAGATCCGGGAGCCATGCAGGACACCAGATAATAAATCGGGAATCACTGCTGTCAAAGAACATTGGAAAGAGGCCTATAAAGGATTCATATCACAGGAGTGCATTGAATAGACAGGCATAAAATACCAATACAAAACTTACCAATAGAGCATATTCACTAGAATAGTCCACTAGTAAATTAATCTAGATTTTCATGCATTTATGTTTTAGATGTAATTTTTTTATATAGTTGTGATGCTTTAAAGACGCTTAAAGCATCATGAAATCCATCACTTTTAACAATAACCCTTAAGGCCATTTCTGCCCTAAAACTAAAATATTTAAATACGTCATGTTAAAAGCATTTCTGCTTTTGTAAATGAATCTCTGAAACTCGGCGTTCTGTTTAGTTCTTTATAAAACTATTTGCCTAAACCAGTGTAAATATACTTTCCTCCTTACAGTTGAATAGATGACTAGTCAGTCAACTGATTTTGAAATATATGTAATCCTCACTTTTCTTCTCACATTAAGAACAGAAATGTTGGAGGACGAGACAACATATACCCGAGCGTGTGCAGTGCAAAATACCTTTAACACTACCTGTTTAAAAAAAAAAGAAAAGGAATACATTTGCCGATGGGACTACTCAGTTTTCCCCTCTATATTTCTTTGTCCCCATCTCATTTGTTTTTATATAGGTCGAATGCAGAGGAGAGCCGTGTATTAATATCGAAAGAGAGGTACATTCATCTCTATGAAGAATACAGTGACAGTAAAAAATTGTCGTCAGGCCTTTGACTGACTTATACTGGCAGGGCTTCTATATAGCAGCCCGGGACAGAGGGAGTCAATCACCGCCCCAGGTATATTCTAATGAGAGGGATGGCTGCTATACTGCTTGTGTCTGCTGCTGTACTGCCTGGATAGGTATTGACAGAGAGCATTGCCCCAGGGGTGACTGGGATTGACCGTCATAATTATAATGCACAGGCTGGCTGTGACATGCATGAGTTATGGGAATAACCATTTTTATTATGACAGTAATACGCTATTTCATTTTGTTCTAAGTCCAGATATAAAAATGGGGGCAAAATGCTGCCCGTTGCATCATCAATGCTGAATTTGAAGCGTTACAGTCATGCAGTGCTGTGGAACATTTCTACAGAAGGTATTGTAGATGTCTTCTACCGTTAGGGTTTATTTTGGTTTGTGTAAGGAGAAGCAATTTTTAACAGAAAGAATTCAAACCTGCCTCCCACAATTTTAGCTTTTCCATGCACCGAAAGGTCAGTTTGAAATGGACGACAGCAATATAAAGGCTTCTGTATCTCCATCAGGGGAATTTGTTTCGAACCGACACAAGGAGAGAGTCTTAAAGGATTTATTTTAAAAACATGGCCCTCACTTGACATTCTGTATGGCTTTCAGTAAGAGACTTCGGTGTTATTAAACTTTGTAGTAGGTCATTGTCCCTTCAGGCTCCTGCAGTCTGGGGCCTGCTAATTTCAGACAAATAAAACTTAAATTTAATGGCTGTTAAGGGAGGTAGTTTCTTTCTATATACAGATTAGTCCCCCAGTGAAGACTGGCAAGCTGAGATCTGTTTATAGGATCTCTTTCAAAACGTGCAAAATCTTATACATACAGCGGTCCTAATAATGTACAGTTTTTATTACATTAGTACAAAATGATGATAGACTTATCTAATTTGACCTTTCTTAGCCATTTTTGCAGTGAATTTGAACTAAAATGTTAAATTCTTTATCATATGGTCTTTTTAATACCTCTCTCATTTTCTCTTTCATTATTTCTGTCTTTCTACAATCTCTCTTAGATTCTGTCCTGGCATTAAAACTAAAATACATGTTAAAAGAGACTGACCTGGTCTGTTGGCTTAAACTGTAGGTCATCTTTTTTTTGTCTCAGCTCTTGAGTCTGTAGTTAAAGAAAGTCTCACTGTCTCCCCAGATGAATGGGCCCCTTCACTGACTCCAAGTTGACTTTCATTTCACCAGAACACACTTCAGCTGGCCACTGATGAGCAGCTATAGCCAAACACAGTTCATACTTTACTCCCCGACCTGTAAAATGGAGGGCAGAGCTGAGGTGATTTTTTCCTCCCTGTGTGTCCTGCTGAAGTGTCTGAGATGATGAATGCACTCACGCCTTTCCGTGAGAGATTCCACTTTAGCTGTAATTGTCATGCAGTAGCTCGGAGCTACGCCTGCTAATGCAGTAACCAGTTTCAACCCGCGCTTTGAGACGTCTCTCATTCTAACCCCTGACACGCGGTCTGGAGAGCAGGCTGATAGCCAGACTCATTTACTTTCAGTCTTTGTTTTGCACTCATTCGCTATCTTATTTCTGTCTCACTCTGTTTGTAATTATTTGTTTTCTTGCTCCGTCTTTGCCTCTCTGGACTGGCGGCTTTGTGGTTTTGCTGTTTCATCTAATTAAGATGTGTTTTTTGAAAAACATCAACGATTAACATGATTGAAGGATCGGAGGTGTGCGTCCTTGTGAGGACATGAACATGCTCTGTGGTAATTACTTCGGTCACCATCTCTCTGTTGTGGCCGAAATGTACGATTTATTTGATTGTTTAATTTTTGCAATTGATAGCCTGAGGCACAATCATGAAATTATATAACAGATTTTCTCATTTAAGATGCTGATTGCATTTACATCTATGCTTTTGGCAGACACTGTTATCCAAAGCAACTTACAGTACTTTTAAGCAATACATTTAATGAATATGTGCATTCCCTGGGACTCGAACCCATGACCTCGGCGCTGCAGTTGCTGCTGTGTAAGTGGGATTGGTTAATACAGTCTTACACAATCAAGACTTATAGCCTTTGGTCTTAAGACCTATAGTCTTCCCAGCAGTGCTAAAAATCAAGGCACATTTCACCTGTAACTTAAACCCAGCAGTTTGTTATATTTTCATCTGGCTAACTGTTAACCTTAGTTTACATGACATATCTTCTGGCAATGTTATTTTGGATGGCTTGTATTGCTCAATATATAAGCTTGTGGCCTCTCCACTAGGTTAGCTGGCATTCTTCTTGTTTTTGTTATGCTTTGAATAAGCTTTCCATGTGCAGTCTTAGTCACCTGCCCTGATAATTGCCACCTACAGGAAATGTACATTTGCTTCTGAGTCATTTTATTCTCTCAGCGTCAATGCTATGTGTATTTGCAGCACAGTGTTTCTGTTTGTGCGTGAACGGACGCGTGTCTGTGTGTGGACTGTGGCAGCTGGAGCTGTCAAACTGTGCAGAGTGAATAAGCCACTGTTTGGGTGCCTGGGATACGCTGGAGAGCCAGGAGCATACGGGCGAGCATCTGCGGGGTCTCCATTAGCAGGACCCTCGCTCCGCCGTCATTCAGCCAGCCCATTTTAAAAGCAAATTAGCTGCTGCCTTAGACGCAGCCCCATTCTGCCCCTCCCACCCAGCGGGTATTCATAGAACTAAATGTCAGAGCATTTAAGACAAAGAATGGGGTTGTCTGTTAAGGCCATCAGCGGGAATGGGGAGCCGGCGTCCAGCATGCATCAGCGAGACCAGTTTCAGGTCCTTGTGCTGAGCACTCTGCTCGTGCCCTTCCGATTCCGCTGGCTAGAGAGCAAATGATGGGGTTATTTACCATGTTGGGAAATAAGAGGTACTGAGAGCTATTGATTCATGCTGTTATTATGGCTTTAATTGCATATAATTGGCCTCATTTCGGGTGTCAGACTCGGGCTGCTTGTTTGTGTGCGTCCTTGTGTGTGGTTGAGAGTTTAAATTTGTGTGTGTGTGTCAAGGGTGTAGCGACCATTATAGCCCATAAATTATGACTTCATGGGGAGTAGTCATTATATTTTAGGAGCTTCATTTTGCTTTGTGGCAGTGGCCAGATAAAATAAATAATTAAATAAAGTATGACTGCTGGGGGATTGGTTGTCACCTAATTAATATTCATGAACCAGGCTGATAAGGTTCATAATGTGTTTATAATGTGTGTGCTTTGCTCCAGTGTTGTGACATTTACCCAAGTGGCCAGCAGAGGGAGCTGGACACAGCCAGGCATGCAGTTTCACTGTTAGACTGATCTGAGAACAGAACAGAGGTTTCTCAGCATCCCAGGAGAGAATGAGGCATTTCAGCATCAGAAAAATGGATCAGCTCATCTTGTGTGACTGTTCTAAAACACGCACATGGTTGTGATTAGCATGAGTGTATGTGCGTATGTGAATGCATGTAAGCTAATAGCCTTTTCATTCAATCTCCTTTTTGACTTTGTGCAACTACCATATGGCCAGTATTCTTACTAAATTTGTAAAACTTAACATTAAACAGGCAAGAAGCAATGGCACTTTATATGTGGCTAATTTAATGTTGTGGCTAATTGAATTAGCCATGACAGCTGTATGTGATATCTGTGGGTTGTTATATGACTGGAGGTGAAAAAAACAACAGTTCTGTCAAGCCATTGGGACTCACACAAAAAACTCTTTCTCTGTTTCTCTGTTTCGAAATGGGTGGAGGAAAAATAACAAGAGCAGTGTTACATTTCTCCATTTTTGCTTTTATCTAAAAAGCCCTTCATGCATGTGTCCCTGGAAACCTGTGTCATCATTTATGTAGAGGTCTTCTCTCAGGCGTTAGTGAGACACTGATAGGGTGAGAGAGAGGCTGTTGGGACAGCCCTTGTATATCAAATCCATCCACCATTCAAATACAGAGTGAGTAATTTTTTTTCCTAAATTAACATTTTTTCCATGTTTTTTCCCTTGCACAAGTTTCTCTCCAATGTTTTTTTTTAACTATATAACATCATTTATTTCCTTTTTTATTATGTACAGTTTCTGCTTTGTGTTCTGTATCTCTTAGAAGTTTACATTGCGAATGCGGTTTCATGTTCACACAATTCATTGAAGCCATTAACATACGCAAAGCGTCTCATTTATTTCACGTTTATTTCACATGAAATCACTTCTGTGCAAATTCCCAGAATAGATCTATTTTCTTCTTTAGAAAGCTGCTTGTTGCTCATGTTTTTAAAGATTTTCTCTCTGTTGGCCTCTCATTTTCTCTTTGTCATAAATACTATATGTCATATATACTATATTTACTGTTTCTATTGTTCTTTTACTGTTTCTATTGTTCTTTCATTTGTAAGTCGCTTTGGTTAAAAGCGTCTGCTAAATGTAAATGTTAAATACAATAATACAATATCACATGGATGAATTATTTGTAGTTTAGGTTTGCTAATAAAATCTCTCGTGGTAAAGTATAATTTCCTGGAATCAATGAGGTGGAACTAATCTGGATTTGATCAAATATGTGGATCTGTGTGCCAGGGGAAAAGTGAAAAACCTCTCTCTCTCTCTCTCTCTCTCTCTCTCTCTCTCTCTCAGAATCAGTTTGGTTTATTATTTAACTATTTGTCTCCAGTAGATAGTTCCTGTTGTGTTTTCATTTTATCTATTTGTTTTTGTTTTAGGTGTTAATAGACTGTATTGTAGCACTCAGCACTCCAGAACATACAAACTAAATTGCTACAATCTTTGTTGCTGATTTGTTTTTAATTAGCTCATTTTATTTCTTTATTTAATCAGAGCTTTGTTTTCAGTTGATTTTTATATTTCCTTATGTTCTCTGTTGGAGGGGGAGGTCTGCAAGGAGAATATGTCAGTACTGTTAGCTAAAAAATCACAATAGTTTAAAATATGTTTTTTTGCCAGTACTCTTCTCTATGTTTGGTGCACGTAGCATTGTGTCTTCAGAGACAACGATAGGAAATGGACAGGGAAGCTCACCTGCTCGTGACTGGTGGAAGAGCTTACATTTTCCTCAGATAAATGCAGCTAGTCTGGAAATGTGTTCAAAATCAGGGTCATTCAAAATTTTTTTCTCTTTTTTATTCTCACCCTTAAAGAAATGGCAGCAAGAAAAAAACAGAACACAGTGTATAGGTTTGATTGCTTGCTCACTCTGGTCAAAACAACTTTCTCACCTTGATTTTCAAAAGTGCACACTGTGACGAATTCGAGAGAGAGAGAGAGAGAGAGAGAGAGAGAGCAGGTTCAGGTTCAAGTGGCTGTTCATGTGACGTGGGAAGTAGCATATTAAGAGTTACGTTTTCTACATCGTAATGACATTACTTGTTACTGTCAGAACAGTAATCATGATAGTTGTTTTCTGATTCATTTATTTCTTAAACCCACAACCTTCACCAAATTGACAATACTAGCATAGACAGCAAAAAGATCAAATAAACACACTGTTCATAAAATATGACAGAACTTTTTTATCGTTTGAGTTTTTGCAGTTAGATTCATGTCTTCTTGTTCTGTTAAGTGCTTCAGCTGACTCCTGGTGCTTTTTAATGTGGTTAAGAAGCAATTTACTGTAGATATTATAGACATTATACTACAAATTTTTAGTATTTTTTATTCTCCAAATGTACAGTATGCCTGTCAATCAAATAAAAACCACAATTCTTACTGTCAAACCATTATTGTCATGTTCCATTTGAATTGTATTTTTAAAAATCTAATTTTAAAAATCAATTTATATTCAAAATGTAGTCATATTTAATAACTTCAAAGAGATGTGGTGTATTAAGTTTTCAGTGTAACAGTGGCCATCTTTACCTGTGTTACCTCTTCCTTAGAGTCAAAGCAGGTGATAGTGTTTGTTTATAAACGTTTGGTGATATTATCTGTGCTTCTGTAGGATGTGCTGCACACTGGATGGCTGGAACACTCGAGGCTTTACAGGATGAAGTCATTACTGTAGGAGTTATGGGGGAGGAGATGGTGAAAGGGAAATAAATGTCCTTTTAGTTTTGTCTTTGGGATGAAACACAATACTTCCCTAAATCAATAAATCAAGCTGTAGTAGTAATTAAGACCCAGAATCTGCCCTCAAGGGGCTTAACAGGCTGTATGAGTCCATTTTGAAGCCTTTCACTCTATAGACTCAAGCAGGAAGCAGTTGCTAAGTAACAGTAGTAGACTTCCTTCCTTCCTTCCTTCCTTCCTTCCTTCCTTCCTTCCTTCCTTCCATCCTTCCTTCCTTCCTTCCAGCGTTACTTACCGTTTTTACTGTTTTTTTTGTTCATTTTGTTGAGTATATAGCATCAACAGTAGGGAGTAATATTGAGTATTGCTTTGGTATAGGGTTGAAGTCTCTGCAGTGTTGCGTAAATAAAGTGGATAACGCTTGATTGTAAAGCCAGTGTCAATTCCTGCTATATTTTCTTCAATTATCTCAAGAACACAGTACAGAGATACAGAGTTTCACAATTGTATATGACCTCTCAGCTGCATTCATGCAAGTCCACTCATATGCTGTACAGTGATGAGAGTTAAAGCTGATACAGATCCCTACAGTTTACCTTAATATTTTATGCATCTTGTCTTTTTAAATGAACTGTGAAATATAGGTCAAATCTTGTACTTGTTACACATGGGTTGGTTTAACGTTTAACCATGTACAAGTTTATTTGACTGTGGTTTTGGATGACTGACAGCTCCAGCTTCTTCTGTGTGTAGTACACAGTAATTGCTTTCTTTGCTTCTCGTCTCACCTAGCCAGATTTACAGGAGGTGAAGAAGCAGGAGAGCAAGTAGCAGTACACAACAAACCTTCTCATAGATATAGGAAGGTGATTTTACTGTCAGCTCACCCAGATAAGACGGAAAGTGCCAGAGTAGGTTTGCTGCTGAAGTGTCAGGCCACTGGCTGAAGCTCAGTTTCCTTTGAGTGTCACTCTTAATCCTGAACTGAGCCAAACACCCACCGGGCCGAAATGGCCATCTGATTGGGCCAAGGCAGCTCACCCGAGAGGTGGGAGTCAGCACGGGGAGCAAATCTCTCTCTCTCTCTTTCTCCAGCTGCAGACTGAACACAGGTTCCTGGAATTAGGTCACAGAATATGAGGAGCATTAGGAAAACGTTAATCAATGATTTAACGGTAATCTCAGGATAGCAATCACTGTAGATGACAGAGAGACAGAAACAGAGCTGATTGCGTGATTTTGTCACAGCTGTCTTACCTGGTTTTAAAATAAGTGACCTCAAAAGGCATTAGAAACTGTACTCTGAGATGACCTGATGTTTAGTACATGCTTTATAATGCATGTGTCATTTTAATATTTTACTTGTATTTTTATTTTTATATTTGAAAATGTTCTTTTTTCCTTAAAACTCACATGCTTCACATATGTATCCACCATATTTTGGTATTATAAACGTGTATGTGCTCATAAGAACTGGATCTTTGATAGACTTACATTTTGACAGCCAGTGTGTAAATATCTGTCGTTCATGTCATCTTATAATCAACAACCTAGCGATACATTTCAATTCAAAGTCAGCAGAACTTCAGACTGCAGAACATTCAAACTCACTTTTATGTTTCAAAGTCTTTGACACAAGATCTTTTTCTGAGGCAGAGAGAACTCTACTGAGCATATGTTGAATATGTCTCATCACCATAATTGCTTATTTGTGATTGAAGATATTTAGCATCTTAAAATTGCCAAAATTACTTTCAATTTCAAGTTCTCTAATGGCACCTTGTCCAGCTAACACGATTCTACAGCCATCTTTACCTGCTTTCCTCAATACAGCTGTCATTAATGGACTCTGAGCTGTTATTGGTCTCCTGACACATTCATTGTAGCCTGTAACTGACACTGTGAATAGTGTGATACCAGTCATTGGATGTACCTTCACAATTTTCACTGAAACCTTACATAAGCTGATGTGCCATGACAAATTGAGTAGAGGGGATGTATTTGCATTCAGTTGTATGTGGGTTATAATATTGCTGTTCTATTGCACAACTTTGCAGAAAAGCTTATTTTTTATGAAGCACCGAGAACATTAATTTTAGTCAGTTGGTTTGTTCAAAAATGATTTGAAAAAATCATTTTAATGATTTGTCCTCATTTTTGTAGCAATATGCAAAATATATTGCAATTTTTGAAATACAAGTTTCCTTTTTTTATGAATATTTTTAATATTTAGTCCAATTCTGCTGTTGATTATTTTAAATTGTGTTTAGTTTAATAAACATTGGTGTTTTGGTGGTTATTGTAATGGGTAGTTGTATTAATGTGTGCATTGTGACTAATTTTATTAGTGGTATTTATTGTAAATTGATCATGAGATCCTTAATTTTGTGCCACATACATACTGCTATATACAAGCAAATAAACAGAATCGGTTATGTAACGTTACGTACAAATGTTATGTACTCCACCAGTTTATATACAGCAGTTACTTTTAAGTAAAAGCTTATTCCTAGATAACTACTTTCAAAAGGCTAGCTTGACAACCCTCACATTCAAAGTAATTTCGCCAACACTTGTTACGTTGATAAACTGGGGAAAGTTCAATAAGTTCAGATGCACAGTTCCTGTGAAGCCAAGCGCAGATTGCACGAGCATACATGCCCATGTGTTAATACCAGAGCCTCTGCCAATTAAATATTAGCTAGGTTGTTTCTGGCGCTGTATTTGCGTAGCGTGTGATTTGATTAATCCTCCTTATAGATGCAGAGCCCAAATATGTGTGTACTTGTGTCGTTGAAATATAAAACGGAAAATTACAGAAACAACTCCCAGCTGTTAAACTGTGAAATGGGTTTATTTAGTAACTTATTCATGCACATTTGCATTTCTTCTCTCTTAAAATTAATTTGTTGCAGCAAATAAAGGCAATTAAAGTGCAAGTTGAGCATTTAGGAAATACGTGGGGCTTTTCTTTATCGGATAGCGTGAGGATTTATGAGCTGTTATTTTTAACCATTTTTTTTTTTGCTTTAGTTGTTTTTGGTTCCTTTACAATGAAAGTCCTTTAGGTGGTGTTTTAGGAATAAAGCACACAGCCTGACAGACATGTACACACACAAAATGACAATGTGTTGCAGACATGCGTGAGGGTAGAAGCTACAGGGGATGATCAACCTGGCTGGGTGATTAAACGTGGCGTCACTCCCCCGTGAAAGATGCAGCCCACTGGCAGATGTCTGGCCCTGCGCCAGGGCGCGCGAGGTTGGATGGCATCGTTAACACGTGCCATGCTAAAAATAGTCTTGTTAAGCCCACATGTTTATCACTGAAATGACATCTCTGTGACTGGGAATATCACTCATTTAACTGAGACCGGATCATCTGCCCTGCATTTAAAGTGCTCATCCGGTGCTCATCTTATGTGTTTAATATCACGTTCTAGTTTTGGAACCTCTTACCATAATCAGTCATAAGAGTTATTAATAATTTCCTAACTGTTCCCTCTAAAGAACTTCCATTTCTTGCTCCTTGTTTCCTAGGGAACTGTTTCTAAGGTTACAAGTTTACTTTTTCGCTTAACATGCTACTAGGGAATGTTCCCCCATAGCTAAGATCCATCAACATAGTGGCGGTATTTCACTGCCAGATGTCAGAATGCGAGATCTTTGATAAATTTCATGTATCGTGAGTGGAAATGTATGGGTGGAATTTTGACTTATTTTTGACACATTGCATCTCACTCACATAGTTGTGTGTAAAACCTGTGAGCCAAAGTTTAAATGCAGTGATTGGTTCATCATGCAGTGTAAACGCTTTGCACTACTTCTTTTCAAAATCTAGGTTATTTATTTATGTTTTTATAAATTTTATTGTATTTATTAATTGTTTAATGTTTTATGCATATGTATTTATTTTATAATTTTATAATTTTTATAATTTAATTGAATGTCTTAGTGACCCTATAATGAGCAATTTAATATGCACTATGGTTGAAATCTGCATGAAAATACAGCTGATCACAGGGTAGTTCACGCCTGTTTAAAAGATGTTGTTAGTGTTTCAGCTGGTTTGGAGCTCAGCACACATTTGTAAAGATCTTAAGACAATGCACTCCGGCAATAGATCACGTTTTGAGAGTGTAAGGAAGTGTTCACAGAGAGTGACGAATGGCTGAAAATCCAGATTTAACAACATAAGAATGAAAGCAACAGGAACCTTATGTGCTGACACACCTGTTGTGAATCTGGTGGAAGTCCAGCCCTCTTCTGTGCACACAAGTAAGTGCACTTGTACAGAATCATTAATGAATGAGGCTCATTCCGAGTAGATGATCCTTGACAAGCGCATGTCCAAGAGCCAGGGACGACCCGTCTGGTAAAATGTCAATGAACCAGCATCTCATTTTCTTTTCTCCAGATTGAAACCTTCTACGATATTTGTGTCAGGTTAATAAACAGCCTTTCCTTCTGAAAAAGAGAGAGTGATGGTCTCTTCTTCAACGCAGATTAATCCTTTGGCCGGAACTGCTTATTTTCACCATTATGAGGGAAAAACAAACCTCCCTGCTCTCATAGTGCTTCAGATACATCGTTGAGAAATAAGAGGTTTGGCAGTTATTTCCTGATGTGACTCAAGTGAGCCATCTCGGCATTGACCGTGGAGTTCGTGAGCGAGTGTGTTTCGATCCATCGTTCAAAGCTGTGACCATCTCTCCGAGATATTTGTAGGCATAAACGCATTCTTAAAGGAGATCAATTAGTCTCACTTTAAGCTAATGGAAATCCATTGTCAGTTAAGAGAATAGTTCCTTGGTGGGTGGACGTTAGTGTGGGTAGACGCATCGTTTGTGCCGTTACGCCTATAGACTAGACTTGTTTTGCTTCTGTCCTCAGGTGGTTGTCAGAATGTGTTATGTTAAATGAACGCTTTGCCTGATTCAGATGCTGTTTGGTATGCGTTTTAGAATGGAAAAGGATTTTCATTCCTTTGCCATTGTTGTTAATTATTTTTTAGATTCACCTATTGAGAACCATTGATCTTCAATATGTTTAGATGGTTGTGATTTGCACAGAACTCTCAGATTAATTATTCATAAGGTAACCCCATGTAATCTATTTTACTGATAATCTTTGAGAACATGTCAGCCCAACTAGGTTTAAACGTTTCTGAGGCTTTGTGTAAATCAATAAGAGTTTCATAGCTCCTTTGTTCAGCCTTAGCTCTTAAGATTTTTTATATTTTTTTTATCTTGAACACATGGCCCATCTCTGTCTTTATTTTACTTTGAAATGTAATTTGAGGCCTCATTCATGCTCAAAAGATTGTTTGCATAACTGTCTGTGCTTGGGAAAATTGAGATTTCCATTTGTAATGGCGGATGAAGAGAGGAACTGCTCAGCAATACAACAGGAACAGTTTCACCTCTTCTTTGAGTTTCTCCGTATTCGATTCCATTTAAGATCAGAGACAAAAGAGCTAAAACATGATCGTTTGACAAGTTCTAATGAAAGAGGATTTTATCAAGGCCCATGGCACCCATTTGTAAAAGCAGGAGAATGAAGTCATTGTTGGCACTCACAGTAAGGGCTGTTTTTCTGGCGTGAAGTTAACCAAGAAAAAATGAACGCCTCGTCTGATGAGATTAAAGGCGGCTTGAATGGTCATCATACGAGGAAAGCTGATGCCTCCCACGCAATCTTTCTTTCATTTTGTAATGACACTGTGGCATTCAGAGTTGCTCTAAATGAGCCTTCATTCACACCAGATTGACCTTTCGCCATGTTGTGCCAGTAAAATTGAAAAGGCTTTAGGATTCATTTAGCCTGGGAATATATATTTTTATTACGCTCCTCTTCCTCACACTTTGATTTTTATCTGTTGTTAGACAGCCTTCGCTTCTTAAAGAAAAAAAACTGTTTTATCTGCAACAAACGACTCTGACAAGCCCTCTTCATTAGAGCCACAGCGCATTTGATGTGCGGTCTGATGTAGTGTCGAGTGCCACAGATGAGCAGATCTCATCTTTTGCTTCTTTTCCTATTTTCTCATAAGTGCTATGCAGCATATGAGACTCTACTTGCAAAGCAGTGCTGTAAACAGTGACCGGAGACAGTGGTGCATTTTCTTTTCAGGTTAACTGAACAATATTTTGACAAGCAGGCAGAGAACTACGTATTTCCCCTTGGCACTTGTTCTTTCAAAACAACTCTGGTTTTAGGGTAAATAGTGAACGATGCCTGTTTTTTTTTCCCAGAGGTCATTGCTGGATGTCACTCTAAGAGCATCTCAGTGACTGGATGAAAAGCTGTGCATTGTTATCCTAATCATATTTTTACTCTGATGTTTTCTGTTTAGAAAGCCTCCTCATCTTTTCCCGCAGCCCCAAGCGCTACGACACAAAGGCAATTTGTTCATATTTATTCTGACCTAGACGTCAGATTCTCCCGCAAAAAAATCTAATTGAATGAACTTTGAAAAAAGAAAGCCATTACTGTATCCGAGTCTCAGATTGTCCGTAAGAATTTGTAAAGGATTAATTTTGTGTTAGCAGTCAAGGCGGCTCTTACCCACACAAATGCTAATTTTAATGGTCGAGCTACGACTAAATATGACTGTGCTGTGATACAGTTGCTGCTTTTCCAAATCACAATCACACAAATATTGCCGCCTTCTTCTTGGCTGTATTTCAGCTCTGTGCCCGGCCTGGGCTGTAACACTTCAAATGAAAAACAAAAGGCTGTGTTCATGATTTATAATGGCTGCTTTCCTTCTCCATCAGGAGCGTTTATTTGAATTCGCCGGATTTGTCAGAAATTCTATTAGTCTCTGGGAAAATAGAGTCTCTTGAAAGACTTCTTGTGGATTGAGGATCTGCACATTTTTAATAAGTCCAAAAAGCATTAGAAGAGTAATTTCATTAACATTGTCAGTGTATAATCACCCCGTCCATAGATAAAGGTCCGAGCCAATCAGACTTTGCTAATCTGGCCCAGAAATAATGAGCAGGTGATGAAGACAATCTGCAGTATTTTGTAAGGAATGTAGAAGGAGTCGCTTTGGCGGACAATACATTATAGAATAGAAATATGAAAGTAATTTGCATAATGTCTCTTTATTCTGCTAATTGTTCTTGAGAACATACAGTAAATCATTTTTGTGCTGTATAGATTCAAGAGATCAGGATTTTAAACAGGATTTTGTTGCTCTTTATGTCCTATTTAGACATGCTCAGACATTCACAGCATACAAAGCTCCCTCATCAATCCACAGCTGCCATTATGAAATCAAAGCAGAATTGGGACTTTTTTAAAATTGTTGGTGCATTTATTGGTTAAATTGTGGTATTAACATCAGAACCATGCAGAACCATGAGCAGATTAACCATGAGTACAGGCTGAATTATTACAGTATGTGGAGGTTAGCCAATCATAAAAGAGTAATTTGCATATAGACGTTTAAAAGACACAATAACCTGTGTCAAAGAAAGACAAAACAAAATTGTGACTTTTCATTAAATAAAACCTGAATAGCATTCAAAAGTTCCAATGTCTGATTTTTGGACGGCTCTCTAAAGCATGAAATAGACTTATATTTTTGCTTGTTTTCTGCCTTTCACATCACAGCTGTGTACTATTTATATTACTAGTGAAGCGCTCTAAACTGTAAGTATTCTCGTAAGGCCATCAGCCAATCAGCACTGTCATAATTGCAGTGTCACTGTCATTTTCCTGCAGCTCCAGATTGATCAGTCACATGACTTTTACAACTCATGTGATTGGCTTAAAAAGCAGATGAGCAGTATGTGTGAGCAAGGATTGGTGGAAAGAGAAGTAAAAAGACAGTTGATCAGCAGTGGCTTAATCACACTGACTCACCTCTGTCAGCTCTCAAGGTGCCATTAAATAAGTCGCCCATTTACTTTTAATTATTATGTAATCAGCCACGCCTGACGTGCTAGAAGCTTTAATTAAGTTATTAATTAGTTGAGTAATGTGATTTTTTTCTGTGGTACAGAAACCCAAGTCACCCACTTGTTTCATAAATGAAGGTGTAATTAACGTGTTAGCCAGGAGATACTTTTACACGGGCGTGTGTATGGCGGGACAACTGCTGAGAAATGAAACGCATGTTTAGCGCATTAACCAAAACAATCCAGACAAGAAATAATTTTAATGTAAATATCAATTTTAATGCAAATATTAGGTATCTGAAAGATGGGACTGTATGCCCGTATGTTTGTGGGTTTGAATATGTGGTTTACAACGACACAAATGTGAATAATGACAAGTGTAACATTGTAAATATGGTTTATGGGGACACTTCCTGTGTCTTGATAAACTAAAATGCCAAATACTTTGTGAGGGTTACGTTTAGGGGATAGAATATTCTGTTTGTACAAACCATTACTTCTATAGACAGTCCTTATAAACCAAATATGCTAGTGCGTGTGTTTGTGTATGTGTGTGTGCAATACTTTGTATAATTGGTGCTTGTAGAGATGTACTGTAGGGATTGTGGAATGGTTCTAAGGTTCAAGAGGTTTGTTGCCATGTTTAACCACTATAGTGCTAATTAATGCACACTAAGCACTCTTAGTGGACCTAACACAACAGCATAAACAAGATTTAAACCATATACTGTACATACAGTAAAAACAGCTCAGAAATGTTTGTACTAACTAAAATACAAAGCACAGTGCTTTTAAAGAGCTTTAAAATGGAACATAATGCAGGGGGTCTTTTTATTTTTTAAGTTTTAAAGCTTTTTACTCAACACAGCGTCTTATAACTCTAATACTCTTGGTGTAAGATGCTAAAAAAATGTGTCTGTTATACATAAACCATAAAGCAACAGGGGCAACATACGGATGTTGATACAACAAACATTCCGTTGCATCCTATTGGTCACAGAAAGGCTGTGCCGACTTCTGATTGGTGGTTACAGGGTATGTGGTTCCATTACAATACAGTAAAAAAAAAAATAGCACTAGTAGACTACATAGTAAATAAAAATTCATAGTTGTGTATTTATACAGTCACCAGTGTCTTGATGCTTTTGGGGCTAAGCATTAACAGATCTTTCCTCTGAGGGCATGTTTATGATTTTTCGGCCTGTTTTGATCATTGTATTTCTGCTCAGGTGTCTGAATAAGTTTTTGAATCACACTAACTACTTCATCAGCCATATGAAGTTGATTAGTAGAAGGATACATAGCTGCTCCACACACAACTGTGTAAACACTTATGGATGTTGAGACTTGCTGAAGGATAGGGCCAATAAATGCTGTTATTTTAAATCTCGTCCAGTGGTACAAGTAGTATCACCTTCAAACGTCACTTAAGAGCAACAAACGCCAGTAATACATGGAAACTCCAGACTGAAGGCAAGAGGAAAGATTTAATATAGAATATAGTGGAAGACCAATTTTAGCACTTCTTTAGTACTTCTGGCTGCACTTCAAACCGCAACCACAGTCAAGGTTACAGAAATAGGGAGCAGAGGGTTTTTTATCTCCAGAGCACAACGCTTGGTTAATGATCGCAGTCGTAGATTAAAGGCTCACAGAAGAGTGGACAAAAATGGTTTTATCCAGTAACAAAAATACTGAATTGCCATTTTTTATCACTCTTCCTGTAAAAATGTGTTTCACATGCAGATCTTGAATCAGGGGATACTTGAACAACAATGGTTTGATGAATGAATATAGAACTTGTGAATTACCACTACAAGTTTTAATTTTCACATGTAAAAATTGTTTAAAAAAATGTCAAAATAGGCCAAATAATGTAGACAAATCAGTCATAAAAGCTTTTCAGGGTGATGCCTTAAGAAGTAAGTTGAGTAAATGTGTATTATGCGTGTGTGTGTGTGTATATATATACACAAATATGTGTGTGTGTATATATATATATACACAAATATGTGCCTATTGTTCTTTAATAAGCACATACAGTCAGTTCATTTTCCTACTTAAGGATTTGTCTGTTTGCTTTGTGGAAGTAGGGTTGTAGGTAAATAAATCAAATTTCTCTTGTTTAGTTACACTTTGAATCACAGCATGGACAGGTGTGTAATAAGAGAGTCCATTGAGGCAACAAGTGCTGTGATTGTTAAAGCCTCTGTCATGGCCTTGTCCAGTTTATTAGAGTAAGTGGCTGTCATTGTCTGTTCTATGAGTCATTAGACAGGTAGATAGACATGTAATGAAGCCCTGCTGAGGCCGTGACTGGAACGGTCATGCTAAAACACTCCAGCCACAGAGGATCAGAAAAAAAGAGGAAGTGACTATCATGACACGAGTTGATTTATATATGAGTGGTTTATTCATTAGCATTATTAGTTTATTGGGCATGTGTCATTAGTGCTGTGTCTATTTCCCAAGATTTTGTTTTGAGCTTGACAAGATATTCTGTCATTTGTTTTATGACAATAAAAAACAAATCAAAGACATTTATGAGATTTTCTATGAATGCTCCTGTCATGAATAAAAGATACTTCTCTCCATATCCAGCTGAACAGTTCCTGCTAAAATGGAAAAAAGTCCTTCTATAATAAAAAAAAAAACACACACTGAACTCTGAGAGTGAGTACACTCTAAATAGGCTTACATCTCAGGGACTATATTTTTTAAAGAATTATTTTCCCAAATATAGAAATGTTATATAGAATTGAAATGTTTTATATTATTGTTACTTTATTTTAAATGTACCATTTTTTTTAATTGTACTTTAGCCTCACAGCTTACTAAAAAGAGTTTTCATAAATATGTGCAAAACGCTAGCTGACTCTAAACCAAGCGTAACGCGTGGCTGACTCTGTAAGCCAAGGTCTGCCAGTATGGATCAGCTTAGCATGCCCGGGTTCAGAATCTGGGGCTTCAGCAGTCTGCGTAATGATGAAATTGCTGTTTGAATATTCTGCTCCGGGTGCCATGTTATACATTTTGGTGGTCCAGGAGCTCCTCCAGGGTCTGGCTTAGAGCAGCTTGCACTCAGAAAGGACCGTTCAGCTCAGAGTAGCATTATCAGCCTGACCCTCTGTTTTTAAAACATGGAGGTTCCAGGAAATAGCCTGTGCCTATTGTCGATGTGAGTCTGAGTAAATGTGTTTTTCCCCTCTGCAACAATTCTGCTTTGATTAATTGGCCAAGGCCCAGACTTCTGTTTAATCCTGCTGGACCTCTCCCGCTTCTACTGGAATAGATTCAAAGTGGCCTTACTGTAAAGCAACAATGCATTCTGGGAAATATTTCGTTTTTGTAAAATGTTTCTTCTTTGACATTATGTGACTATAATAGATTGAATGTTGGCATTCAGCAATGTGTTATAGAATGTATTTTTAATTTACTGCTGGTGCATATTCCGTATGAAATATCATATGCAACCCCTTTGACTTTTAAAAAGCATGAATTTGTTTTTTTTTTGCATATTTGAATAGACTTGATTTAATCCATTGGGAGTTGATTGGATTATGAAAAAAATAGCTGTTCCATAAAAGAATAAAGTCAGACCTGAATATAAGTTTGTTAAAATAATACCTTAATAGCTATATGACTTATAGAGTTCTATAATACTATAAGAATGCTATTAGCATTCAGTTAGTGTTTCTGTTCAACTCAAAGGCAGCTGCTTGGCTGGTGCAAAATGTCTTATTTATGAAAGATGAGGGTAAGCTTTGTTTTTTTCCTCTTTAGAATGATATTACCATGATATTAGAATGACACCCATTAATCATGCAAAATAAGACTAGGGATTGTGTATTAAGAGAGTAAATATGGTTATTTTTGTTTTCATGTGGCTGGGAAACCCCCTCATGACCCACCAAATGATCAGATATTATGATAATCAACCCAAGTGTTTATGCAGGCCAGAGGTCTATGAGATCAGCACAATCGTTTAAGTCTTTCATAATGTCACATCTGCCGAGTCCAGCCAGCCCGCAGGCCCCTCCTCTGGCCTGATTTGCTGGACTTTGCCTGCTGTTGACGAGGGCAGTGTGATAGTGCTGTCAGAATTATGAGCGTGCTGGCGGTCCTGGTTGTGTGGGGGAGTCCGTGTGTGGATTACTGGGCAAATAAGATTAGGACTCTTCCACACTGAGCTGGTCAAATGCTCTCTGTCTATTCTGATCATCTGCTTCACAGCCTCCCTCCATCCAGCTGTAAAGACAAAAACCTCTTCACCCGCACTGGTGGAGACCCCATCCGGCCGAGCCAAAGTATATTCCCCCCTCCGTCACATGTGGTCTCTGATACTTGTGTGGATTGAATATTTGTCAGTTACAATTTGGTTTAGGCTTTGCTATTATGCTACACACCGTGGCTGTGTTTTAAACTCAAGGAAGCTGCCTACCTAGACTGCATTTTAATGCATCACAGGCACTCACTTAGCAAGGCAGTCTCAAAACCTAGTCAACGTTTATCTTACCTTCGCAGATTGCTTATTGTGCCTAGCATCACATGTATCTTTCATAGATAAGCCAACCCCAGAATGCATTGCAGCAGGCTCAGTTAAACATTCCTCCCAGATGGTGGATGGCTCAAGAGAAATGTTGATTATAAAAACATTTTATTAAATACAGAATTGCTAAAAATAAGTTAGTCTTATGTGAATTTACTTTCTAATTCTATAATTCACGTATGCTATTTAATGCTCTTTTGAGTACTGCATCATTAGCTTATCAACATGTTAGCAACATGTTAATGCATTCTGATCACAATGTATGAACGTCTCATGCAGATTCACATGCTTTCTGAATCATTAACACTGAAACATGTCACTGAGCAGTTTAGACATTGCGGATGAGTAAACAGTCTTGCTGCATTTATCTGTTAAATTCAATGTTTATAGGGTTAAATAATATGCTTAAAGTCTTAACCTTTGCGTAATACACACAATTAATGAGAAAACAGTGTACATAGTAGATCTGATTCCTCTGTCTGGCTCAGGTGTCACTCAGGGACCACAGGCAGGTATTTGCTTGGCTCCCTGCTGCCAGAAACAGCCTTGAGGGACCTTGGCGGCCTGCTATGGTCCTGAGGGCTGGGAGATGTCAGAACA
Organism: Ambastaia sidthimunki; assembly: GCA_036877625.1. Lineage (NCBI taxonomy): Eukaryota > Metazoa > Chordata > Actinopteri > Cypriniformes > Botiidae > Ambastaia > Ambastaia sidthimunki. Next base: position 84,951 of record JAZGTK010000143.1, read on the forward strand.
TTGAACATCATTGGGAGAGACAACCACAGCTCCCCCTGCCTTCCCTCACAAAGCCAGTGATTTCGGTTTTCTAAAAAATCTTCTCCAAAAATCTGTTTAGATAAACCAGCTGTCTGCCACACATATATATGCATATTCAGTGGCATGGGACATCTGCATATGTTTATACATAACAAAGAGGTGTGCACAATAGCGAAAATCAGTTCTGTAACCTCTGGAACGGGCTGGGGGCGGAGCCAGCATTACTCACAGTCAAAACAATAGGATGAATTATTGGCTGTTCTTTTCGTCCACTCGTGTTGATACGTTTATTTAGCTGAGCAGGGTCGTTTCATTTCTCTTTGCATCTCATAATTTATTGGCGAGGACGATACGCCATTTGTCTGAAAGCTTTTTATGACGACCAGACCTTGTTATGCTAGAGTGCCATCCATTTTGTGCCACATGCGTTATATACGCCCTTAGGATGCAAAAATGGGGACCTGTGCATTATTTATGCATTGACATTTTTAATATGCAAAGCGATGCGTTTTGTACGTATTTTTATTATTCCAAGATGGTGGTTGGGGTGGATTGAGGGTGTCGATGACAGTTTGTGTCGAGTTACCACATCAATAAAAAAATCATATTCCCTCCAAAAGCATCTCCATATTCATCCCTTTCGCTACACGGTCACAAAAGTCCCCACCTCACTTGAGGTGATATTACCAAGCAGGTTCTGGCTGCTGATAGATGGCTCAATCCCTCTGTGTGCTTGTTGAACTTCAGCTGTGATTTTTAAAGACTTTCCTCTTAGTCTCCCACTTAGACCAGGAGGCATCATAAAGCCATTTACCAAAGATAAAATGCTCTGTACTCACAAACTGCTTGCTCAGAGGAAGAGTAAGTGAGAGAGATACTTTGGCCTGTTATTCAATAATTATTCACAAGATACCATCAGCTTTTTCAAGCCAGGGTACATCGGTTTTTGACAATAAACCACACCTGTCTTCTTGTATATGTTTCTGTAATCCATCAAATGCACAGAATGAACTGAATACAGTTTTAGGTCTTTTTTGTACATTATCCATCTGATGGGGACATTTTGCTGTTCTAGTCTACAGAGAGAGGAATTCTCCTGTGATTTTAAAGCAGTGTATCAAAAAGTAGGTTACCTTTGGATTGTTGGACATGGCCCCTTAGTAATGCAATGTTTTGGACACACTGTACACTATGCAGTGTTAAACTCAGCCACATTTGTTTTTAATATTTTTATTAAAAACATCAACACACGTTTTTGTTATTTTTTTTAAATGGTTAATATCACAGCTGATGTTATAATCAGTTTGCACATTTTCATTAAATTAATTTTTTACTTAATTGCTGTGCTAACTTTAGTCACAAATAAACTGTCATTTTTATTAAAATAAACATTGATTAAAGCAAAGGCATAAATTAAGTATTCTTTTAAGAACTTCAGTGAGTGATGTAAATACTGTGGTACATGAATATGAAAATGACACTGTGGTAATACAATATCACAAAGATACTGTCTTCATACCATGGTGCAGCCATGCTACTTTCTTGTATGGCTGATTTGGGGCCAGGCTGTCGTGCCTTAAATGTTACATTTGAGTGTGAAACCTTTCCAAATATACGTGCCTTAAAGCCTGTGCTGCTGTTGGGAAGTGGGGTGAAACACCAGGGTGCCCTTGTGTCAGAAAGAAAGAGAGAGAGAGAGAAACCACTCTGGAACATTTACAACTGTCCTGCAAATCTCATTGCCAGGTCCTGTTGCTGAGGTATGATTTTATTGCAGCCCCCACCAGCGTGGAGATAGAGGTGATAACCTCATCTCTCCTGCCTGAGCACTGAGCTGCAAACGCTCTGATTCCTGCCATAAATTGCATTTGTGTTCAGTGTGTGTGTGTGTGTTTCTTAGGATATCTACCGGACGAACAGAAATTCTGCCATTCTTCCCCCACAGAGGCTGAAAGCAGAATAACACTCAAGCAACACGTGGGCATCTCATCATGTTGCAGTTCTTTGAACAGTAATTATATGTTATGCATACTGTAAGTGTGAGTGTGTGCGTACATTCTGTTTCATCTAGGAAATTTTAAAGCCTGTGTTTGTGGTTGGAAGTGGTACTTTTTTGGTTTGGTTTAGTTGAGTTTATAAGGAGCCATGTTGAGTGGGAGGGTCTGAAATACTTCAGCAAAGCATTTCAAAAATCGAAACCATTCAGTTTATGTTACAGAGGCTGTGTGTGAATTTTAGGGATTTATTTTTGGCCTGCAGTTGTTTTGGACAAGTTGCATTGCATTGAACAAGTCTTTGTACTTGAATTGTCATTGAATTTGGCTTGATCTAGAGTTGTACTATGCCAAAACAATGGGACAATAGAAGATTTCCTTCATGTGTACTTACTGATATAACATCATGTGCTTAAAATGAGTAACTCAGTCCAATGGTGATTCTCTGTACCTTAATAATATATACTGTGATGGTACCACAGTGCAGTAATAGTATCAGATGCTAATACAACAGTACTTTGATATTTGATCAGTATTAGTATTCTGACACGTTAAGCTCACATGCTTATTGGAGACCGGGGTTCAAATATAACCCATTATTTTAAATTGTCAATTAAAAATGAAAACAAAAATAACACAATGCAATTACTATGCTGCGTCTTGAAGAAAAACATTGTTTTAGTATGTTTGTGTTAGTGTAATAACTAGTTAGATTTAATTTATTTTGTATTCCTCAATATAGCTAACAGCTATATTACTGGCCAGTCAGTTTGTAAGAATTTGGAGTGTTTTGCAGAAGGTTGTGTACTGAAGCGTAACTCAAATTTGTTAGTTTTGATTGCATATTTGGGCAGGAGAAGCCATTTGACCTGCCAGTTACTGTTTGTCATCCCTGCTCACTTTTAAACGGCTAATACCTTCCACTTCCCGGTCACCTTCTGTGACTGCGAGTCCGGTCAACTGTGGAGTAATAGACTTGGCTTGGGACTGGCAGCTCCACTTCCTGTCCGTTTTTTTGTGTGGCTTGGCTACATTCTTGGACACAGCCTCTGTTTCACCCAGATTGTGTTTTGTGTTAGTGCCTGTCTTATGGGGCTCTTGCTTTTATTGGTGTTGTAAAGGGTGAAGGACCTACTCCCTCACACCATTCCTTTGATGTGCACCTAATAAGGCTTGGCATGGTATGATGCCTGGAGTCTCCACTCATAAGGGTTTTCCAATGTCCTTATGCAGCCACTTCAGCAGAGGTCTTGATGTTTGAGTTTACATATTTATATAATTGATTGGACATTGTTTTGTATAAATGAATAGTGAAAGCACTGTATAATTACAGTGCAGGCTAATTTAGCATCATGTAAACCACACTCCAAGCAAAACATGTTTATGAATGGCTGATTTGATCCACAGACTTACAAAACAACAAGTGCATGGCCTTGAAACACGTTTCACCGTTAAATTTGTTCATATGTCTAGAAAATTTTTGAAAATTGTTGTTAACATTAGTGAATAATGCTACAGCATTCCAACATAGTGATCCAATAGCATGCCAAAACTTTTCTGAGAAGTTATATCTCTAAATTCACTGTTTTGTACCAAAACGTAAAAAATTCTAGATAAGCTACTAAACCTAACTAATCAAGTAATCTGTTGGTTGCCAACTACAGTGGTTGACTTTCCTGATCCATCTTTAGTCTCGATCACCGGGCTGCACTTGGAGTTGCTCATGGTGAATAACCACTTAGCAGCCCAACATGAGAATGGCTGCATCCACTCTCTTCCCAGCTAATGTTGCAAAACAAAAGGCTGTTTGGTTTTTTTCCATGAGGGATGACAACAACAACAGACTGTATGTGAAGTGTTTTATGTTCTGGGGGTTGGATGGACTGGGTCCGTTAAGCAAGCCATTTATCAGCTGATCACTTCTGAACGCCCAGAAAAGCACATGCCTCCTCTTCCCAAGATGGAAGGAAAATTAATGAGGAAGATGGTTTGTGAATCGACAAGGAGGCTTTTGTTTCACAGGCTTGATGCAGCTGTTCTGTTGTGTGGAAACTGAATAGAGAAAGAAAGGCAAAGCATTGCAGTTTTCTTTTTTCTTCTGCTAGCATCACTGCTGCGTTAGGCCTACCTGCCATCGGCCAATCAGCTACGTTATAAATGAAGTTGCGCTGTCAGTGTGACAGACTGGCCTGTTTTTTCCCCCTCTACTAGCTGCCAGGAAGAGAAGATTGATAAGTTCCATTTTAGCTTAATACTGCTTTGTCCTGGATTGTAAAGTGGCAGTTGGAAAAGAACACTATCATGTCTGCTGAGCCAGTCATGGGATGGAGGGCAACTTCCTGTTCAATTGTGGATTAGGCCGCTTTTGTTGCAGCTGTAATTTTAAACTCATTTCATAATGCTTTTGGCATGTTGCCACCAAACCAGATGAATTAGAAACTGTTGAGATTTGTAGGTTGAAATTTTAGCATCTATAAATGTTGCATTGTCATACATTACACCGATAGCACATCAGTCTGAAAGCCAAGATGTTTATTGAGTGTATAATACCTAGTTTAAACAAAGAGTTTGACACTGTACTGAACATTGTGTTGCCTCATGTTTCAACCAAAAATTTCAAAGCAGAAATTTAAGATTTTTTTTTAAGGTTGGATAAAATGTTAATTTGGTCCAAATATTAAAAGAAAACAACTTAATAGACAATTGTGCAGTTTAGATGGCACATCATGAAGTTGTCCAGAATGTTCAGGGCTGTAATCTAGGCAAAGTTTGCTTACCTTGAAAAAGCTAAAACTAAAAACTAAAACTAAAGTTTTGATTTGTTTTTTGGTCACTGCATTTGTGCTATTTTATAGTGTGAATGACTCTACTAGTAGGCCTATTTAAAAAATGTGGAAAATAGTCATAATAAAGAGTTTGTTTCTCCAAGCCTGTAACTGATACTGAGTGTGAATATGCCTTTTCAAAGACATATATCAGATGTTTATACACAAATATGTCACTTAAAAGGAACTTGCTGCTTTTCATGTGACACATTCTTTCACGGATGTCACAGAAGTTTAACTGTAGCGCATAATGTTTAACAGAGAATAGATTCTGTTTCCCAGGCACATTTTAAACCAATGAGATTTTCTGGTTTTATTGCCTTTCATTGCAGAGCTGACCAATCAGTGTTTAGAATTTTGAGGCGGCCCGTCTTGACATGCCCCGTCTTCTTTGCATTAAGAATGTTATGTTTGCATTAACATTGATTTGTTAACAGTCTTCAGCGTTTGTATTTGTTAGTTAAGTGTTGTGTCTTTGGCATTACATTTTGTTTTACGCTGACACAAGATTAAGGTTAAGATAAGGACATACTTTATGCTATTCACGGAAGCTGAGAACCTGAGGGAAAGACATCCTCAAAAATCGATGGGCAGCATCATTGCATTTATGTAGAGGTCCAGTTGGACACAAGGTCAGGGATATTATCAGGCACAAGATGGAAATGGAAGTGGATTTGACTCTGCCATTGCAATATTTATGTACATGCTCAATCCACTAAGAACCAACGGTCCTGCACTAAACGCTTTCCAAATAAATCTTTAACAGAATAAATGAGCATTTCTTTTCCAGGAATTAAAGTAGTGGGTTTATAGTGATTATGTCTCAATACAGTGTTATTTTTTAAATTTCCTTATTAGCATAATTCTTTATTTTCATATTGTTGGTGGCTACCACCCATAGCAATAAAAGAATGTTCTTTTAAAAATGCCTCGCTATCTGGCACATGGATTACTGACAGTCTGAAGGTGAATCTGCATGACATCTCTAAATCTGTCTGGCGCTTGTGTGTCCAAGAACTCCTCAGTGAAAGCTTGTGTCTGAATCCATCTCCCGCGCCAACACCGGAAGAGTTCATGGGAACAGGAAGACAGGAGTTACGCGAAGCTGTTATACCAGTCATATTAAGAGCCAGCCATGGATATGACAGCCTTCTGTGAGTGCACCGAATTCAGGATGTCTTTTGAAAAAAGATAACTCAGTGTTTTGTATATATAAAACTGCATATTTTTAAAATCCTCTATTTTGTGGGTTGCGTAAATGACTAGTTGACTAATTGGAAAGAAGCCCATAATCAGGCTTAAACAGAATAATAAGTAGCACAATGGCCACGTTTTAACCGAATTTATGTAATATGTATAATCTGTGGCAACTTTTTATGAAAAGTAGAGTACAGTACAAACTATTTGACAACTACAGTACAGCACGCTAAAGTAACATTGTTAAAATCTAAAAACTAATCATGTTACAATGTTTCAGTAGGATCACGATGTCCTCCTATCTCTTTTTTATTAAAAACAGCCTGTGCAGAAAAAAAATATTATTCAGCCAATCAGTGTCTACATGTAGAAAGGTGGAGAAAATTGACTGGGGATTTGTCAGAGTTTTAGTGCAGGGATACCCGTCCTCCACTTCGTTAAATGTCTCTGTGCAATTAACTGTGTCAACTTGCTCAGCCAACAGCCTCCTGAGGGAAGTGACATGAGCGTGAGCTTACACGCTGACCTTACAGATGTGTGGAATCAAAGGTCAGAGTGGCAAGGGTATTTCAAAGTCTGGTGTACTGTCATACTTTTTCCAATAAACAAGGGAGAGAGTCAGAGGGACAGAGCAGACAGTGACGTCTTGTCTGTTTTTGTGTGACATTGCTGATGGTACGTTGTGGATTTTTTGTTCTGGTGTTCTGAAATTCTGTCTTTTTTCTCCAATAACATTTGCCAGTCAGAGCTCTCGTTATCTTCCCAGGATCATAATTAGAGCCTCTTGTGGTGCAAGCACAATTATTGAAGCTTAAAATTTCAGCTTGGCAATTAACCAATATAGTTTTTTACAGAGAATGTAATACTACAGTATTTAAACTACAGTATGCTGGTTTCTAAGGATTAGTCTTTTTGACCAATTCTTTTTTTATGACAACTTAGCCATCGTTTCCCCCGCATAATATAAAAAAAGGCAGGAAATGAAGGGGAGTGGGATCCATTTTAGGAAAGGTTGCAAGTCATATTCGAAATTGTTCTTCTTGCATGAGCACTCCAGCTCAGTGTTTTTAAACCAGATAGGCCAGGTAAAAGGTGGTTCTTTCTTTGATTTGTTTTTATTTTAATTTTTAAATCAAAGCCAGTCTCCACCATTTAAGATACAAAAATCATTCGATAAAATGCTCTGCGGTTGGAAGCACGTATGATCAAAAATGTCCCCAGAGCTTCCAAGAAGGTTTGCATGGCACTTTTCCAACTTTTAAAACAATGCATCTTGTAATAAACTGGAAACAAAGACTGTCCTGAGTAGGACCAGCCTGCTTTAATCCACTTAGTACATCTGCCCACTCTGTCTGATGTGCTTTTGGGTGTTAGAGTTCACCTCTGACCCTTGGCTACTCACCTTTATGTTATCAGCTTAAAGGCGTCTCTTGTAGCATGTTGAGTGGGTTCTCTGTGCTGCTTGGGTCTCGAACCTAATCAGCTGATTGTATTGTGCTGGAGGTGGAGTGTTGCTTCTGTGCTGACAAGTTGTTAGAGCTAAGAGCTCTGCACCTAATGGACAGCTAATATCATGAGTGAATGGTAAAAGTGGAGACTGATCCTACAGCAGATGGAAAATCAATAGTCTATTAGAGTCGACAGGGCAGGACATGGTGCAGGAAGGGAAGGGGATAAGCTTGAGCCGATCTGTCTCTTTCTCTGCCTCGTTTTCTCTTTCTTTCTTGTCCGGCATTGTCCTAATCAAGCAATGGCCTGAAGACCAACGTGTCCTGCAGAACTCTGGAGATGGTGATGGAGATAGAGAGGGAAGAACGCTACCCTGAGAAGGTCCAGCCATGCATGAAGCTGCCAATTCAATAGGTAATGCTGGCAGACATGCTGGCAGAGAGTTAATCTTCATTTGAGAATTACTGGTGGTAAATTTGGGGTTTTCTTCAAGACCTGGTCAAAAGTTGTTCATAAACTAAAAAAGAGGCACTTATGTGTTCTTGAGGATTTATCTTGTTGCAGTGTTTTAAACAGTGTGTTAAACAGTAGCATCAAATGTTTGAAAGAACAAGTTGTTTAGTTTATTGTGGTGTCGTCTATAATAATTAATCCCCAACCTAAAACAATAGCTTCCTCTCTAAGTAGGATGTTTTTGGCAAGAATAAGCTGCAGTGAGCACTTCATGCAAGTCAAAAGTCTGACTATGTGAGACCAATACAAATGCAACCTTTATGTTTTGTGTGTAACAAAAAACTAAGTAAAAGATAGCACAAGATTATTGTTTTGGTTGAATCTGAGCCAGAATCTACTGTAATTGTGTGTGCAGTAATAGTCTTAAATCAGTGTCATTAAATAAGGAATTGGCAGGTTTAATGTAATTTACCCAAGTAGGGCATGTTCCTGGATCAACTTCCTTTCCAGTCCTGGAACAACATTACCATTAACCAGAAGAATTCAGGGTTAAGCACAAGGTAAGAGGCTTTTATAACACTGCTATCATTTGCCTCTCATTACAGGGATATTTTGGGGTTAGTGGTATTGACGGGCTGATGAAAGTTGATCCAGAAACATGTCCTACTTGGTTAATGCACATTGTGCAATTCAAATGCAGTGACACTGAGGTTGCCAGGCTGTAAAGTTATCATTGCTGTTCACCTGCCAAGATTTGCTCAATACTTTTGTTTTGCACAAAGGTTGAAATGAGGACGGCGGGAAAAGAATGCTCCGAATTGTGACACCATCTGGCTTGCATAAAAAACCTCTGAGGGCTTGATTCCTCATGGAATACAGAAAGAACACTCGGGTTCAATGAGAAGCCACTGATTCGTTGACAGATGCCTTCACATTCTCACCTTATTCATGTGCAGATGTAGATAAACACTTGCCACGTTTCTTTGTTGGAGGTGCCCATACTAATGTTCTCTCTTAATCAGAGTGCAGGTTATGTTTTGTCACATCGGTTTCTGCTGAACATCATGGAAGCTCCTCAGGCAATGTGATCCTTCACCTTTGTGACTCGCTGTGGATGTCAGAAGTAACAGCAGTGACGTGTGGCGACAGGTTCGAGCTCTGGGGAGGGACGACTTGACCTAGAAGGGCTTTCGCGTGGTGGAGTCTTGGAGGAAGTATATTATGGTAGTCTGAGTGCATCTGTGACAAGCGTGTGCCGAAGTTATGTAACAGATCTCTTATCTCTCTTGGAGTTTAATCAAATGCCTCAGTCTCACCTCGGTTACCTGAGCAAATTAGAATCTTCCCATATGCATTCATCACCTAATCTCTGCATTCTTCCCTTGTAGAGAAACAATTTACCCTCAGCGCATGTTTATTTTCATATATTAAAAATTGTACTCATGCATACAGTTGACTTTATGCTCCTTTGACCATAGGTGTTGGGTCATGTAATTGTAGATGCAGGTTTGGTGAACCAGGAGTATTAATTCTGAAAGGCAAAGGTACACAGCATTATCTTCTGTGTAGTTCAGTGATGGTTATGTAGTAGTAGTCAGGTCATATCTCTGTGAAAGGTAGACTGTGTAGACTATTTTCTGGAAAATTTAGCATTACTGTTTTTGTCATTTGTGTACTAATATACTATTACTGGCATATTATTCTATACTTTTGATGCATAGTTGGTTGGTGTTTAAGAATCTGTGGCCTGTAAACCTGTAGGCTGTGGTTTGCATCAGTTGGTTGAATCAGTTCTGGTCCTTCAGACAGGCACAGAGCACAAGAACACAAATCATGGCCTTTTCTCCCATCCCAACATTCTTTTCAATAGAAAATCCATTCGACAAAGTAAAAAAATAAATAAAAGTGGCTTTAAGATTCCAACTAACAGAAAAGACTTTAAATTGAAATGAACCTCTAGTTGTTCAGAATATCTTGGCCATGATTCTGCTTTGATTTCTTCTGCACTGAAAGTTCTGTATTACAAAATAAGGCAGGTTGACTTGGCCCAGCAGTCAGTGTTAAAACACCCTGATTTTTGCAATGTGAATATGTTTTACTCTTACGGTAGAAAGTCTCATTTTCCCCAGACACCAGGGGCTGAAAGCACTGACATTTATGCCACAAATGAAATGCATGTCACTTTTTCCCGGCAATGTGCCTCCCTAATACAAGATTAATAGCAGCTGTAAAAGCTTATATCACCTTCCATTCTCCATCCCACATCATTATTGAAAAAAACGAGTGTATGCAGACTATCTTTAAAGGAATTTTATGTCTTCTTTTCTTTTTACCCCATTTCTTACCAACAGTTTCTCCATCTCTCACACACAGAACCCCTGTTCGCTTCGCATGCATATATCTGGCTAAGCTCCAGAGACGTTCAGATGCAGCTTCACCAGCAAAGCCTGCCAACACCTGGCCCTCTACCTGTCATGCCTGCACAGTGAAGCTTGTGTTGAAATATTAAGAGCTGCCCCCTGGCTCCTCCCCGGCTCTCTGAACCATCTCCGGCTCCTTCAAGACGTGACACGGAGGAAGGATGAGCTTTTCGAACGGGTCGTACGCCAGCCCGGGCCACCTGCTCACCTTTCTCTAGGGCCCGAACTCTGAAAAAAACTGGAACGGTGCAGCAGCGGCACATTTTTGAGTGCAGTTGATTTTGATGGAATCTGGTGGAGGTTGAAATAATGCGTGCTGAATGTTCATGTGCAGGCTGTGATATTTAATGCCGCTTTAAGGCAACACATTGTCACAGTAATGACATGAATGAAACATTTTAGCTTGAGGGTTATTCTCTGAAATGGATCTGCACCAAACGTTCCTTCAAAAGTCACTAAGCATCAGTCTGCTCTGACAGCATTCTGAACTTTTGAAACACAAGCTAAAGTTACTTTCTCATCTCTCCGTAATCACACATTTCTTCTAAAGCAATTGTGTTTTGATCAAATGGCTGGTTCAGACCTCAGCAAGCCCCAGTGAAGTTTAAAAACTCATTTTTATCCCTCAAAGAAATTAGGTTCAACACGTACAGCCCCTCCCATAACACTCTTGTGTTTTTATCTTAGGTCTTGAAAAAAGGGCTTAAAGATGAGTATTGAACGAGTGGTGCCTGCAGTTGGAGGCTAGCTGTTGTGTTTATGGTGGATATTACAGTCAGTTAGGACGGCTTTATGTGGCTCAAATACTCTCTCTTTATGCTTTGTGTTCCTGCAGGTGAAGCAGCACAGCAGAGGGCATTAAACACAATATTAAACACAGTATTATATGGCACAGTGGATCGCTTTAAACAGCATGACTCTTTTTTTAAAGTCCAGCCAACCCACCCACTACCAGATGTGTATCTCATGCAGTTTTGCATTAAAATTATAACAATGTATAATGCATGCTTGTGATAATTCCTTAAAATTACTTTAAAAATTATTTTAATGACCTGAAGTCTTTTTCCCCGCATGAAATTTATCATAAGATACTTAGTTGAATCCATTCATGGAAAAACAATTTTGCACTTTGCTTAAAAATTACAGAGATCTGTCAGTCATTATCAAACATAATGGGTCTGGAAGTGTAGACAGCGGCAGCAAAGCATGATGGGAGGAGCGGATGCATCAAAACGATCGTGAAACTGACTGGAAATACCCAACACGGATGACAACTGTTGTTAATTTTTGCCCGCTCAGAAAAAATTAAGACTTTGGCCTTTTTAAAATAGGTGATACTCCTACGATTAGTATCCTGCTCACGCCTCACGTAGTGATCGAAAGCGTTTACTGTACAAAAAAGTGTGAGAAGCAGACACATAGTGTGGCCATTTAACATGGAGATGTTCATAGAGAATTATTCATGCATCGCTGAGTGTTTGGAGAGTAAATAAAGCGAATAAGCACTGCAGCTACATGGTAATTAAAAAGCCAGACGTTTGGACAGAGGCACTTCTGAACTTAAAACACAGAGATGATAAAACATCAGCGATAGGATGAGAAACAGGCTTGCAAAACATCTCCTTCCTGAACACAAACTCAGACCAGTTTGTTTATTTCATTCAATTCATTTGTATCCAAGTGTTGTTGTTCAGAGCACAAGAGATTATTCAATTAAAATTGTGCAGTCTTGTGCCAAATTCAAACGCAGGGTTACCTTTCTGTGCTTTCTGTGTGTCTGGTGGATGATTTCTTTATAGCTGTGGGGAATTTGGTGCTGTCATTCGTTTTACTATTTCACTTTTTTCAGTTTGATTTTTCATTCACCATCTGACTGATTTACTATCTCCTCAAATTGTCAAGAGAAAATAATTTATATATATGTACCGGATACAGGGTAGAATAATACAGTTTAGAATGAGATGCTGGTAAACAAAGAATGTTGTGCAACAGCTGTTAGACAATAAACAGTATAGAAATATAAATTATTTAATGAGCCACCCAAACATCTGCATTTTATCACAGCACATAAATAATGAGGAAACTGACTACTGGTTGTCCAACCTAATCATTATGGTTATATAAAATTGAATAGTATGACAGACAGCATGATTGAGTCTGGCCTTCAGTTTCATCCAGAATTTTACTTAATTTACGTAATTTTAGGAATTTGAAAATCTCGGATCGTTTCACGGTAAAGCACCACCAAGAAAACAAACATACTGTGTTTTTTCCATGTAAAAGTCTGTTTATGTCAACATCATTGTAAGATCTTGTTGATTTAGGGCGCTCTCAATATTCTCTTGGCTGTATGTGATTGTTAATCGGGAAGTATGTTTTGAAAGCCTTTCATGATATGTGGCCTTTGGGGGGCAGTTGTGGCCTTTGGGGGGCAGTTGTGGCCTTTGGGGGGCAGTTGTGGCCTTTGGGGGGCAGTTGTGGCCTACTGGTAAGTGAGTCAGGCTTGTAATCAGTAGGTTGCTGGTTCGATTCCAGTGCCGGCAGGTAGCAACTAAAATGCCCTGTGTTCATTACTTGCAGTGTGTGTTCACTCCTCACCAGTGATGGGTTAAATGCAGAGGTCACATTTCAGGTATGGGTTACCATATCTGACAAAAAACATGTCACTTTCACTTTTTATTATATCCTTATGTGCATGTTTCTCTTTTGGTTTGGTCAGTGAGTGGAAGAGAGTGAATCACAGGCCCATGTGGAACTTTTTCTGAAGTTTTGTTATTTTATCCTTAGCAAACCTTCTGCTATTTGTCAATGCACATTTTATAACAGCCCACAGGTGTGCTTTTAGCACACTTTTCAGATGATATTAAAATATGTGCTTCCGTTGAGTCACATTAAAAGTGTATTCCTGGTTTAGACCATGGAGCTAAAACCTGGAGCTTATCCATTACCATTCCTACTCATTTCAACGGCTGCTGCTCTGACGCAAAATCCCTGTGGAATACAAGGTTTTATTTCTTCTGTCTTTGCTCATGGGCGAGCAGTTTTGAGCAGTGGAACTTTATGAGCCAATCATCTGGGAATAAATGACATGTGACTAATCACTTTGGAACCACATAAAGTCACAACAATGCTAATTGGCTGATGAAACCACAAGTATGTACTGTTTTGAACTCTACACTGGTGTCCAATGAATCTCAGCTGGATCTGCTATAACAAAATTAAATATTTGTGAGTTACATGTTGCTTTTTATACTAGCAGGAAATCATGATTACCAGCTACTTTGAGCCCTTGATCTAGACTTTAATAAATATTTTAGCACCTGATATTTTAAACGGGTAAAGTTACCTGATGATTTGTGAACCAACAGACAGAGATAGTAAGACTTACAAACATTTTCCTGTGCCATTGCATCAGTGTGTATTTCAGTCTCAGTCAGAAGTCCATTTAAAAAAAAAAAAAAATGTGTGTGTGCTTTTCATAGTCCAGTTTTATCAAGACTTAATCTTGTTTCTTTATTCACTGACCTGAGCTAATGGACGTTAGACCAACTTTAAATCAAGCCTGACTCTGTACCTAGATTTCTTGAGCTTATTTTGAAGCCAATTGCAAGTTAAACTGGAAGAGTGCCAGAGATTTAGAGGGATTAGACATTAAAACCATAAGATTAGGTTAAAATGTTACCCATTGTCTTTTAAGAAATTTTAGGTTTAGCCTAGTGAATAGTCACTAGTGCGTATTTTGACCTGTGTGTTTTTTACTGTCCAGGTGTGTGAAACATGTTTCAAAAAAACTTACAGTGACCAAAAAGTGACAAAAAGCCTTACATTTATGTGCAAAAGCATTTTTAAAAATCTGATCACAAAGTCCACACAGTTTTTTCCTGCTTTAATGGCTTGCAGATTGGAACTGCTTCATTAATTATTTTAGTGAGTTTTATTTATTTTTTGTGGTTGTTTTTTGTGGCTTTTGGAACTTTATGTCTGTAGTCAAAAGTCTGGCTACATTAAACTACAATGTTCTTTTCACAGCAACAATTGTCTGAGCTTGCTGTTCAACTTTGTCTCCTGTGAGAACTATACCTTGATGTGAGGGATTATGATGTGAGAGTCTGACTCAGTCTCTTATTGATTCCTGTCTGCTTTGATTCTATATGATTAACACATTTTGTCAAGTAAACTTCTTTGCGTCTTGCACATTTTGAACACGGTAGTTAAAGGGACGGACAGAATCAAAAGCATTCAACTGCATTATGATCTGCACTGTGATTGTTCAAGATAAAAGGACTTTAAACTGATAAATAGAGAAAGAAAGATCAAAAGTTAATGCTTTTAAAACAGGGTGTGGCGGCAAGGTTGCTGTGTGTGTGTGTGTGTGTTAGGGCTAGTTTGCTGGGGAAGCCGGTCAGTCAGCTTTAATGAATCTGCGGCCAGTGCCAGAGCAGTTGTGCAGAGATGAAATTGCATTGGCCTTTCTGGATTCTAAGTTAATTGGCTGATTGTGGCACTTGCGCTTGTTCTTAATTTATGACCCTCTGCATACAAGTAGAACTGAGGAGCTGCTCATGACCTTCTGTAATGAAAGCTGTCGCTGTTTGAACACCCGTGTGTGTGTTTGTGGGGGAGGGTGTGCGATGGAGAGAAGGAGCGATAAAGGTATTGACTAACTTCTCATTGTCCTTGATAGTAATCTGAACTAGAATTATAATAAATATATAATATGAGTTAAAATGTTTTATAAGTTGCCATGGTGTGAAAAACAGGATTTTGCTTTCACTGTTGAATAAGAATTTGGTGCACTAGTTAGACATGGTTAAGCATTCAGTGCAAAAATGCAATGCCAAAATGCTAAAGACCAATTATTAAAATTGAGCTGCTAAACCATGTGATTTTAGTAAATATTCCTCAAGGGGGCGCTAACCTGCACTGTAACACGATTGGACTGTTAATTTCAATCTTACAATTTTTTACGTGCGTGAACAGACCCACAGTTTGAAGGTCATCTCAGCTAAACTAGGTCTCCCTGTCATTCTTGCTGAAACCTGCAGGCATGTTTATGCCGTGCCGTATAAGACACGCAGCGCCCTCATGGGTCACACTCAGAGCCCAATGTGTGTCCTTTTCACCTATGAGCTGTCTCCTCCAAGCCAGCTGTCCTTCTGTGGAAAGGCTCTTGTTTGACAGAGCAGGACCCGAGCGGTGTGGCAACCTAATCACACAGCTGTGTGTGAGAGATGAAGCGACGGTCAGACACAGAGAGCTGCCTGACAGTCTGTTTTTTCCACATTATTACATCTTCCGCTTTCAAGCCTGCCGCCTGTCCTTCTCTAACAACCTCAAAGTCTCTCCCATGTCTTTTTTGTATTTGTCTCATTCCTTCTCTCAGGAGGAATGTTGTCTGGCAAAATAATCATTTACTGTATTGTGTGTGTATTTCTCTTCCGTTTGCTCTTCTTTCACTCTCTCTCCATCCACGCCGCGCTGACGTCTTCTCCACACATTCTCGTCTCTTTCATAACGGGCAAGAATGTCACTGCTGCTTGAAATCTTGCCTCGTGGATGACTCACTTTTCTCTCCCAGTCCCAATTAACCTTTCATAGCAGAAACGCTGGAAAACTCAGAAAAGCCCACCAAGATTATCTATTAAACTGTTGCTTTTGTCTGCCAAGTTGATTTATAATGACTAGCCGAGTACTGGCTCCTTTCATCTGTGTAGGTCAAAATATGTGTGTGTTGAACTATCGTGTTAGGGCACGTCACAAAAATCATGCTTTTTACCAAAAGTGTATATTTATTTGGGCAGAAAGAGTGTGTGTAAAAAATCCAGATGAAAGGTAATGTTTTTACAGAAGCTTACTGGTTATTAGAACTGTCGTGTGGGTGTTTCTTCTACGATGGGCATTTTTAGCCTTGTGCACTTAAAAATAAACCTTTATAAAACACTTTTGACAAATTTAAGCTATTCTCAAATTTGTCACAAAATTATTGTCTGTCTTAAAAAAATTGATTTCAGTATGAACTGATAAAATTCTCCCAAGAACAGATGATCTGAACTGTGCAGTACTTGCGGAGTTATTTTCTTAACATGGATGACAAGTTTAAATTCTAAACAAGTGCTGTAAGACCAAACTTCAAACGCTGCACCATCTACACTACCCAGACATACGAAATAGCTGAACCATAGTTTTTCTTCGCCGGATGGACATTTCCTACAAAACTTGATCCAACAGCTCAAACTATTTATTGCTGTTATGAACTTATCGTTGCAAATTAATCTTGTTAAACACTATTCTGTCATATACTTTGTCAGTGATTTTTTTGTTCATTTTTTAACCAAAAATAGCTAGCTTTAAAGATGCACAATGCATGTATATGTCAACAATTGTCTCTTTTGTTTGCTTTTACTTTATTTTTCCTAAGAATTTTTATAGAGAAACCCTCCGATGAAATACTCAAATGAAGTAAAAACGAGAACTCCTTTTAGTCTCTTGCGTTATTAAAGCACAACCTTACATTTGCTTTATTCTTTAGCCAGATGCTTTTGTCCAAAGCAACTTGGTGCATTCAGGGTTTTTAATTTTCACCATGTATGTGTGTTCTCAGAGTCAAACAGGCTGCAGCTTTGTCAGCATCATGCTCTACTAGTTACCAGCTACAGGAACATTTGAGCAATGAAATGTTCTTCTGTGTTATTGTTGAACTGCCAGCAGATGCACTCCTGCTATGTATTGTTGATCCTCACAGCTGAACTCTTGACTGTGCCAACACTAACAACAAGAGCCCACCCTTCCTCAAGTCTCAATTTTTGGCTGTATTACAGCTTCAGACCAGTGGTAATCCTTCCCATTTATTTTTATTTAAATGGCAAATAAATATCTATCCAGTAAAAGCTGTATTGTAAGTTGCAATGCTGTTTAGCATTCATGTTCCTGTTTAGCGTTTTATGTTGCCATATTGTCAAAGACACCTCTTGCAGAAAACAGAGAAGATGGAATACCAGGAAATCCATTGTAGCGATGCTATATGAATGGTCTTTATTTTTATCCCAGCAAACTCGTTGACTCCGCTAGCGTTGCGGGAGTCATGCTGCTAGCTTCTCGCTTGCATGTTCTCAACAGCCGCTTCTGATTGAACCATTACCTCTTAATTAACGTAATATTCTGGAACTATTGCACTCAAAATATCTGTGTTGAGATCATCTATCAAAGTTGCCAAGCGTACCGACACTTGTTCATTGGAGTGAGAATCTTCTCTTGCCATTAAAATCTATTCATATTAATAGGCGAAACATTGCTTAAGCTTTTCAAATAGCTCCATTGGATCATTCATAGTGTACAGTAGATAAAATGGCAGCCAGCTCAGCATGTCCCCCTGTATGTTTTATGCCATTGTTTATTAGAATTAAATGAATGGATAGTTTTGCCACAGCTGGATGTAATTGCATAAGCAGAATAGGAATATACGACCTCATAGAAAGGGTTAGATATCCTGGGGAGATGAGATTTACTGTGGAATGTTTTTGGCATTGTGGGTTATTCCAGATATATTGCTTAATTTGTAAGATGATTTTGTACCACATTCACCAACTGGGATTTGAGATAGAAGCCACACAAAAGAGCAACATGTCTAGTTTATTAGTTATGGCATGTAGTAAATGCACAATGTCATTCTTTTGGCTCTTTGTATGTTTTTTTTATTTATTCATTTTTATTTTTTTATTTATTTGAAAATCAGTACATTTCTCCACAGTCTTTTTCTGCATGTTTTACTCCCCGGGGTACAATATTTTCAATTAAGATGACCGCAGTAAACTGAACATTTTCTGCTTTTCAAAACCACTAATAATGGTTTATTCACAGCAGTAAAAAAATTCCTTCTGCGGGTGTTTTGTTACTTTGTAGAGGTTGTCACAGAAATATAATGGTTTGGACACCTTGCTACAAATTTTTCTCGCATTTAACTGCAGCAGGTGTTTAGCAGAAGAATTTAAAACTGGTGTCTTGCTGTGTGTGTGTGTGTGTGTTTGGTCTGCTGTACTTATACTGTATTTGGTTGGTGCCATGTTTTCCCACAGTAAGTGCTGTGTGCAGAGTGAACTTTGAAATTTAGCAAACATAAAGAAGCCAGCTAATGGAAGGAGGGGGGAAATGGGAACATGTCCACATTGGAACGCTGTACATTTCAGTGTGGTTGTAAATTGGAATAGTTTGCTGTGAAAACCTCCATGCTGTGAGAGTGGGCTTAGGTCTGCTGCTGGAGAACTGGATGTCTCTCCTGGCCTACTAGAACAATTGAGATGCAACTCTGTAGTTTGTTCCTGGCTGTGAATATCATCTTCAGCAGTTTTCTGTTTGTGTTATGATAGACTGGCTGATGTGGTATGTTTGACACAGAATATTAATTTAGAATTCAAGTTAACTTTAAGTTACTTAACAGATTCATGTTAGCATGTCTGTATATCTGTGTTTGTTATATTTAATTCCCAGTATAAAGAGGCATTGCTCTATTAATTTTGTGTTTGAAGTGAGGCCCACACTACTAAAGCTTGTCACCCTTTTAATTATTTGCCCCAGACCATAGCCAACTCTGAGCAACTGCCTGCCACAAACTAGTGTTCTACTATATGCATGACTAGGCGCAGATGTCAAGTTTGTAATGTAGCCGACCAGTCATTAGTGAACAGGGAAATTGTGTGTGTAAGAGAGAGAGAGAGTGCAAAAGAGGGAGGAATAAATAAAAAATAATTAAAGTTAAAAAGCGTCCTATATCTTATATCGTCCTATATTGTCTTAACTACTGCCTCAACTAAATTGTTAGATTCTTATTTGTTATTTGGTCTGTTCAAATAAGTACAAAAACAACCACAAGCTCTTCCTCCATGTTGTTTGCTGATAACTCAAAAATCTCTTAAAAGACATTGTCAAGTCTTGTAGTGTGTGCTTGACCTAATGCTGTATCATTCTTACTGTCAACAGTACAGTTAACTCATGAGAGTTCGGATTTTATGTATTTGGGTGTTTGCTTATGCTTTACCATATGTTGATGTGTATACTTTGAGTTTGTTTTTCTAAAGAAATGTTTTCATAGCTAAAAACAACATGGCATTTTCTGTAATGCATGGGGTTCAGTAATGCTAATTGCTTATTATTGCTCATCTGTGGATTAACTGGCATTATGTGTGTTATAAATATGTGTTTGTCTTACCTTCACTTGCCTCTGTGATGCTCTGTAATTGGAAAGCAATGGCCAAATAAAACTTGTCTATTTATTGATTTGTGTATAGATTGACAGTCAGGTTACGCAACCGCTGCCTCTGACCTTTTCTCTAGTCAGAACAATCTGTGGAATATTGGCAAGAATCAGTACTTTATACATTTCCATATTTGCACTTCTGAACAGGATGTCAGATTGCTTAGCTTGAGAGAGGCTCTTTTGCCGTGCCAGTTTGTAAGTGCATATGGGAGACAATTATCTCACTAGTGCTCTCTCTCTCTCACTTTCTCTGTTCTCTACACCTCTAAATCAGCATGCTGTGGCGTTTCCTTTGCACCACAAACCACACGAAACCTTGGCCAGCACTAAGCCACCAGGCCACCATTCAAAGCTGTAGTCGCCATGGTCACTCAGAATCCATTTTGTAAAGCCTGAGTAAGGGAGGTCATTGTGGCTTTCTGAGGCCATAAACATGAGAAACTCTGCAGTATAACTGTCTGTTTTCCAAACAGTTTTTCACAAAAAACATTTAGTTAGAAGTAAACTTACAATAATGTTGGTTAAATACTAAAGGAAGGACTATTGAAGCTTTTTATTTTTTTTAGTGATAGTAATTTTGCTTCATCACAGTAACTCATCTTTTGAATCTGTTCATCAAAAAGATTTGTCTAGTGACTCCTTAGGTGGTGTTTAGTTGGTGACCAGTGGTGTTTTTATGTTACGTAAGAGTGATTCAATCGTTCGCTTATGAGATTCATTAAAAACAATTTGTGCTTCAGAAGAGAACGACTTTAGCCAACAGTGCATGAAAGTGGTCAAGAATGAATTGTTCACTTAAAATTCATTTACAAGCAAAACATTTTGCTACATGTGGCAAACTCAGTTATCCTCTCCATCTCATTTACTTCAACATAAACTGTAATGAAATGATTAGTTTATGTCTCTGAAGGCAATCTTTCCTACGATATAAAAACCTATTCAGCAACAACCTCTATGCATTATACCTGAACTGACTCCTTCTTCCTCAGTAGCCCTAAGTTTGAAAAATATGATTTTTCTTCTTGATGTTTCTCATGCTCATATTTATCTTGTAGGTCAATAGGGGAAAAGAGAGTGCTGGCAAACCCAGTGCTGTTTTCAGTAAAGAGTAATGTTAACTTTTTGAACTTGCCTTTATCTGTTACAGATTTAGACTGCTCTTGGATTGCACTTTATTTCCTCATAAACACCATAATCTTTTCACATATAGCCTGGAGAGTTGTGAGTTTTGCCTAGAGCTGTTTGATATCTACCCTTTACCCTTCTTCTGTAGGAAAATAAAAGGTTTCTAAATCGTTCAGTGGGGGATGCTAATTGAAGGTAATTTAAAGCTTTGCCTGCAGAGAGTATGGATAGTCGTTTTTTTGGAATATGTTTGGCTTCCTCACCTCTTTGACTAAAGTTTCTGTTCTTATGAAGTTTATCAAAACCAAGCCGCCAGTCTGGACAGGAAGTGTCCAAATGTGCTTAGTGGCCTCTGATTGGGCAGTGAATCAGTTGGTCTTAGTTCCATGGTAACAGAGGGAATTATGGCCCAGTCGGTGCCACATACATCACTGTGTTGCCAGCGAAGGCCAAGCAGGGTGTCTGATATATCTTCTGGCTGTTTGTTGGCCTGCTGCATGTTTGGCCGTAGACCATGCTGTTTACTTGTCCGTGTGGACACTACATGCTTCTGAGGCTGTGTGAGTCTGGGAACGTGCCCCAGGAATAAAGCCGGCCCACCAGCTCTCCAGCTTCCTCAAAAGTTTGCCAGAGACCCTGTGAAGATTGTTGACCTTTTTCTCACTGTCATATTTCATCAATCAAAACCTTTAAGGCTTGTTAGCTCAAATGACATCAGCTATATTCCACAGTCAGTCTCAGGTTGTCTACAGGAGCTTCGCAACTCTCCTGGAAAGCAAAGGAATTTGTTTATCGGCGCTTGCTTGGCAAAATGTCCCCAGTGGGCACATTGACTGCCTCATCATTGAAAGATGCTAGCCTCACAGCTGTTCATCTCGTACCCGCTCACCATCAGACTGTCAGCATTCTCATTCCTACAAAGACTCGGTTACGCTCAATGAAAACCATGAGCTGAGTCTAACAGTCAATGTTAATGGTCCTCTCATGACCGACCCCAGCACATATTCACCCGGTCAGCCTGCTGTTTTACAGCTCCAGTAAAAATATCACCCAACTAATGAGGCATCTGCTTTTGTAAAATGATGTCTTTGCTTTAGGATTTTATGTTTGTATTCTTTTCAAATGAGTTTATGTGAATACAGATTAAATCACTGAAGCCATTCCCTTCATTTAGATGGATTGTAATATCATATTTTAATTTATTACAGAAGTTGATTATAATTGAATAGTATAAACAGTCTAGCATCCAGAAATTTTCTGTTTGCCTCAAATGAGTGGGAAACAAATAATCCAAATACCAAAATTTTACCTGAATTCCTAAACAGTTAGATTGTATATCTCACATGTTGTTTTTTCTATATCTATTAAGATTCAAGGTAAAATCTGTGTTTGTCTCTATGATGTGTGTATGTGTACATGAAAATTAGTTCATATTTGTATGATGTATTTACGTATACAAGACCTGCTGTTTTCTTGGTCTGAGAGCCAGACCTTCAGTATTTCCCACAATATGAGCTGTTTGTGTTTCTCTTATATTAGGACAGGTTTGACAGTCGGTCCCAGAAGAAGGTCTGGCTCTGTTTAAATTTTTAAGAGCCTGCTAGATTTGTGCATTTCCAAGCCTGCCTGAAGTCTTTTAGATGGCGCCTTTGAAGCAACAGAATACATCAGGATTTTTGCAATACTAATACAATCAAACAAGAACGGCTGCCTTATGATTCATTTATGATGCAAGCACACCATGTGAAATGTGAATTTATGATACATCTTCAAAGAGTGGCAGCAGAAAGCATGCTTAATTGATAGATGATGTTTCTTACTATAGGACTGTTTGTTTAGGCAGTGATTTTAGCGGAGGTTCATTTCGTAGTACGTCAAAATGCTGTTAACATCTTTATGTGCTGAAAACGAAAGTTTTTCTTTCTTTCTTTTCAATCTGCTTTGGATGGCAGTTAACTTGTCAATGTCTTTATCAGGCAAAACGCCAGCCGTTGACTGACTGTTTAGGTATTCACTGCTGATACTCAACTGATACTTGTTTGGCATGAATAAGTCTTTCCTTAACATTGTTTTCCGATAGAGAATTGTTTTGGCAGTGATTCGCTTTTATTTTGCCCTTATCAGTTTCGGATCTATGGACGAACTGTCTCTGTTTTGTGCGGCAACAGATAGAAGAGAGAAAGCAAAAGACTATGAAGGGAACTTTCGGTTATGGGCATTGTGGTTCTGCATCCATTACGGTAATGACTCCTGAAGTGCAATATAGAAGACGTTTCTCATTTGCCAGGCTTCTTTTCATTTCTGTTATACATTTATTGATTTTTTTATTTTCTTATGAATCGTTATTCTGTAGAGGTGTTGGTGAACAACATTTTTCGTTGTTGTAATGGTTGATACAGTGCAGCATAAACATCACAGCGTTCTGATGCTTCTTACCCAGAGGAAAATAATTCTAAGGTTTGCTCTTTTATACATCAGTTCAAAAACATTCATTTCATTCTGTGTTGTGTTTTATTGAAGAATCAACTTCTAGAATGTTTCCTAAAATTCTTTAAAAAAAAGAATAATAGATACAAATCACACAGTTGTTGAAATATAGTGAGAATATATATGAATATATAAAATTCATATAAACTTATTATAACTAAAAATGAAAATGTACATGATCTTATCGCCATAATTGGATCTTTTGAAGAAATGGGATGAGAAATTATTGTTAATATTGAACAATTTAAATTTAAAAAGACAATAAAATCTGCAAATAAAAATCTGTGCATAAAGAACAAAGTATTTCTTCATCTCACAGTTTGTTTATTCTGGTGTAACTTTTTGTACAGATTTTTAACTCCTGATCACCTGTTGCCTAAGGGCACAAGTCTAAACAGACACTGACAATTATAGTCTGACAGCAGTGACTGGTCCATAGTCATATCCAACCCATGAGTAAAAAAACAGGGGCTTTAGGACCCAGTGGAACCCTGTGACATTTAATCTGGGAGGGTGTCAGAATGCACTTACACTCTTTTTAGTCGCTTCACTGGCCTCAGGTTTAGATGCGGCCACGAGAACTCTGATTGGCTGGAGTGACTCAGGTACTGTCTTGAGCTGCTGCGGCTGTCAAACATGGTTAACCGCTGTGGCCCCTGAGATAGCATTCAATACTGTTCCCTTAACATCCTGCATGCCCTCACTGACACCTCATCTCATGTTTTTCTGCTCTTTCACCAAAAGCATCTGACAAAACTGACAGACAGGAGGCTCTCACAAACTTCGGTTTGCCAAACACTGGGGGCGGAGGTTTGAAGTTTGGCATTTCTTGAGTGGTTGTGTACAAATAATAAGGCCTCATCCCTCTGGTGACAGACCTGGTCTGGTAGGCTTTCATAAGCTGATGCAAGCTTCCAGTTTAAAGTTAAAAAGTTTAAAGTTAATTCTGACTGAATAATTTATGGGCTGTATTAATTATAAACAATGTCATGTTTTATCGCTAATACAAAAAGGCAAGTACAGGGGCACAGTATTTTCCACATACACCTATACCATTAAAAACTTCTATTATAGGAACTTACTAGAAGGCTTTCTTAAATAATTAAATACTCACTCATCTAGTTATATAATAAATTATTACATTAGGTATTAAGTTAGTTTTAGTTATGAAAGAGGGGTAATGTACAGTCAGGAAGGTTAATTTTGTAATAATGCCCAGCTGAGTGTACATTATCCTTAAAAAAAAGTTTTAAACCAAGTTTTACATTAGAGAATATGTAGAGTGTATATACAGGGAACTTCTTGATTGTTCCACTTCTAATGTTCCAAAGGCTTTTTTAGCAAATGTTTTGCTTGACTAGAATTGGTTTGTTTTGCCCCCCAGCGCCACCACAGTGAGGCCATGGGGACTGATCATCCCCTGCTGCAGTTCTGCAGTGGTTGTAAACTTTGGGATACAGGCAGTCTCTCTATCTATTTCTCTCTCTCAGTCTCACACTTTTTTTTTCTCCCTCTCTGGACTGTCTGTGTCCTGTTATGAAAGATATGGCAGTGTAGTTAGAGATCAAAGAATGTTGTAATTTATTTATTTGGTTATTTGGTTCAGTGCAGTCTGGCAACATGATCAGGTGGCCACAATAAGAGCAAAGATTTGTTTAGGTTTACAGATACAAATGAGATTTGTGGTGCAGAAACATCCCCCTCAGGACAGTCCAAATCCAAAAAATCTGAGGACAAAAGCTTCTATTGGTTTCAAAACCAAATATTTCTAAATTGCAGGTGAAATGGAAATGTGCTCCATGTACTAGATTTTATGGCTCAAGGTCATTCATGTGTCATCACATGACATGCTTTTTTTAGCGGTCCTTGAGAATACATAGATGGCATTTCAAATCATGTGACTTGCTGAGAGATGCGCTCTTCCTTTCTAAACAATCAAATTCATGGCTTTTGCCTGGATGATAATAAAAAGAATTAAGATTCCATGCGCACAGACTAAAACATATCCAGAAACTAAAATATCCTAGAAACTTGGAAGTGTGTTATTACCTGGGGGTGTGTTATTAAGTGTAAAATTAAGCTAGCAACCAGATTACTATAGAAATGTCAGAACATCCAACATAACCAAACACTCTGGTAGACTCATAACAGCTCCCTGACAACCACCTGCAACACATAACAACACCATGGTAACCACTTGCATCACATAACAACACCCTGAGAACACATAACAACACCCTGGCAACCACATAACAACACCCTGGCAACCACATAACAACACCCTGGCAACCACATAACTACACCCTGGCCTCAGTAAATTTTGTTTCATAAACACACATTTGGCTTAGCGGTGGTCTGCAGATGCCACTGTCACCCCCGCAAAACTGAGATGACATTTCAGAAGCTGTGGCTGTGTGTTTATTACTGGAGGGAGCTGGAAATGGGGCTCGTCTCAACATCATTCCCTCGTCAAGGCTCATTAGTGAGACCTGGCTTCCAGGTTCCACACAGGTTTGCAGGGTCACGTATACCCCTCTCCAAGCAGGGGAAGCTGGTGTTCTTCTCAGTCCCCAGAAATGCCTTGAATCAATATCAACATGATGTCTGTAATATGCGAATGTACTCTGTAAGTGAAGAGTTGTTTCAGGGTCAGTGTTTTCGTAGCGATACAGCCATCAGAATCAGGAAGATGCCACTGAATGGCCCTCTCTCGCTCTTACCCCCGTCACACGGGCAGAAGAAACATCTCTTGGATGTGCACTGGAGAGGAGAGAGGGGGAAAAAAGATGGAGGGCTATCTTTAGACTCTAACTTCTACTGAAAAGGTTTTATCCCCGCACACACTCTCAGAGCTCGCAGTGTGTGTGTGTTAAACCGCAGAAGGCTGTTATCTGTATGCAAATGTTGTTCTTTTCTATGGAAGGGGAGCTGGTTAACAATTCAGATCAGGTTTTGAAGCTATGCAACTACCAAGAAGCACATTTCAAAGAGAACCCTGCTGCAGTTTGGGGGCTTCATATATGTTGCATGACACTATTTTAAGAACAATTATTGCATCTTTTTGAATCATTTTGTTATGCTTCCTATCAGGCATTTAAAGTAAAGCAACTATTAGTATTAATGGATTATATATCTAATATGAAAGGAGAATTTTTAAAGAATCTTGGCAAAGTACAACAGCAGTGATCTTGTGTGGAAACACAACAAATGTGTAAAAAACTCGTACACACACTCCTAAAACAAATCTATCTGAGACTAATCAAATTCTGCAGACTGTAGGCCGATGGTGTTGTGGGGTTTGCCTAAGGCTAACATTGCCTTGAGTAAAGTTAGTGAGGTGGAATAAGTGAAGAGTAAGTGTTTACATTAACCTTCATTAGTACCCCTCCAAACTTGCACCTAATGTAATTAATTACTAAATCCTTAAACAGCACTTCCACATAAGAGACCATAGTCTGTACCTTTTTATGTTGCTATGTTGTCTTATTTTGTTTTATAGTGTTCCTGTAGCTCAGTTGGTAGAACACTGCAGGTTGTGGGTTTGATTCCCAAGAAGCACATACACTGACAAAATGTACTATAAGTCACTTGAATGTACTATAAGTCACTTTGGATAAAAGCGTCTGCCAAATGTTATGTTATTCTTTTATGTTTGTTATGTTTATGTTATTGGTTAGGTTACCCAACACTGCATCACATTATGGGACTTAACCGGTTACTGCACTGCTGTTCATCCAAATCAGCACACTGCAGGTCTTAGCCAGAGGTAATTTCATTTACTCAATCCACTGAAATGGGATATGACAGGGATGTTAGCCTGATAAGAATCTGACAGCTGTAATGTATGCTAAATAATGCACCATCCAGTCTCCCAGTGTAATACCGTAATCCACTCAATTATTGAAATGTACATTTAACTTTCATTACCTATATTTACCTTGGGAAAATTACAGTGTCTCAGCTTTTGTTAGGTCTCCATTGGAAGTCAGTTTTTTTTTCTGTACCAATGCTGCAGACTCTACAGCCATTTATTTTTTATTGCTGTTTATTTTTATGAAACGTATTCACATGAAAGCATTCAACATGTCACTGATCCCCCTTAGAGAGAAATTAAAGGAGATGGAAGAAAGTGGGTTACTTTAATGTAAAAAAATTTTTGAATAAAATTCTGTGTATTTTGCCTGCAGCTGCAGTTTTCAGGTTTAAAATTCTGTATATCAAAGCAGTGAAATCAGGAAAGGTCTGTCAGGTCAAATCCAGTCGGGATTCTGCAGTTGTTTGTTGTGGCTAGCCTGGACCAACCCTGAGTGTATTAATCTGCTGTGACTGAGACTGTGGTCACTGTATATTATACAGTACTTATCAGTATGCAGTACGGCTTATTACCACTAGGGGTGCTGACTTTACAACTCAGTAGCGCTAGCATCTCTCTTGCAATTATTTTATTGGCTGTAACCTTTTCAGACCAACTTTTGGCAGTTAATTTAGTTGCGTCTTGCAGTTAAAATACGTTTGTAGTGCCAGCCTGCAGTGAAGGAACAGATGGCATCTGCTTTTAGTCTTGAAGTTGTAGGAAATGGATGATAATTCTGTGATGGGTAGCAAAAGTATGAAGGTGTTGTCACACTATAAATATTTTTAGGGACACAACACAACAGGAGGGCCAATTTGTCTCACTGAAGGGTGAGTGGAGACAGAACAGACAAAAACGGTCGGTTATGGTGAAAGACCGTACTAGCAAATGTTGCAATGCATAACATCTTTGAGACTCGTCTGCCTTTCTTTTTCTGTGACCCTGAAAGGAACATAGAATAATGTCTATCTGACACCTCTTTTATTGCTGTAGTTTTCATTTTTGCGCTACTATCACTGCTTCCATCCTGTCAAAATCTAGATTAATTTAACATCTCAAGCCATCTGCTAGGGTTCCAAGTGGAATTGATTTAAGTACATGGCACTTGGAACTAATCCACTAAGTTGTGAATTCCAATGCCTGGGCCAAGTGATTGCAATCTGATTCCATTTTATTGATCAGTTGGGACTGTTCTTAAAATGCCCTGTGTTGTGGAACTTCAGGTACGGAATCCTGGAAAACATGAGGTTAGTAGATTCTAAGAAGAATCCATACAATGGCTGTGTACAACTATTCTGCCACCAAGAACCACCAGTGCAGGTGGCTTTTCAAAGTGTCCTTTCATTTTTTTTTATTCATATTTTAAAGGATGTTGACAGTCTCTCAATTTCATAACATCAGTTATGATACAAGATATTCATTACTTACCTTATGAAGAAGACCATTAGTGTGTCTATTCAGTAGAGCTTAAACATCTCAAGGTTTGCTCCCCTGTTTCGTTAGTGTTGGTAACCTTGTACGTGAATAGCTTGGAATAAAATGTTTGTATTTATGTGCTGTGCTTCACTTTTGCTGTTTCATTTTCATTATTGTCTGTGGAAGAAATCTGAAGGTCTTGCATTCTGGAGGCATAGCCGTGCATCAGCTCTTATTTGTTCAGAAAGGATGGGTTATAATGGCCATCACTAATGTTGTCTCAACTTTCTAGCTTCGTGAGGTGTCCCGTGGCCCCTCTTCCAAATGAGAAAAAATACTGCTTACACAGCAAATCCTAATTTCCCTCTTTCGCTATAGTGACAGAAATCCATGATTATTGCTTGTCTCATTAAAGTGCATTGCATTAAATCTGTTTTTTTGCACATTGTACCAACTGCATCTCCATTCACAGACCTGGCTTTTCACTGTCCACTATTCATTGGTCAAAGAAGGCCTATTGTTCCCTCACGATTGGATTGCCCACCTCTGCATGCATGCGGATGAAGAGCGTGTCGCCACCTGCCTGCGTGAGCAGCCAAATGTGCTCACGGCTCTGCGCTGCAGGCGTGGGCACCTGACAGGCTGCCATTTGATTGCTAATCATTTTCAAGCCCGCGCATGGTCTTTTTGATTTGTGCTGCACACTGCCTTTGCTAAATGGAATCAATTAAATGCGTGCTTGTGTTCAACGGCCACTTCCAGGAGATCAACTTCTTGATGCAGCAACACAAATAGATTAATTAAATCCAATAAAGGACTCAATTAACAAAATTAAGGAAGTAGGAGAGCGAGCTTCCTGTAAAAGACCAAAAGTTATTTCAGAGTTTCTCCTTCCCTTCGCATCTGTAAATGAGAATATTGCATTAGTTGCGCTGTTGTGGATCGGTGCAAGATGGAATACTGGACTGATTGGAGTTGTAGTAGTTATTGTGTCTATTATATTGCATGTTTGGGGAATATAGAGGCAATTAAGACACTTTATTTACAAAATATGCAACGTTATCAAAGTTCCACAACCTCCCACAGAATATTCCCAGGTTACAGTACATCTATTGTAGTAAAGTAGTTGGCGACTTGATTGCTGTTAAAATGCACCATTGGGTTAGATGTTTGTAATCACAAATTGTCCACTGACACTGATAATGTATTGCTGCGGAGTGATTTGTTGTTAATTTGAGTGCTCCTAATTAGAAGCCAAGGGGTAAAAAATCAGCTGCGTTCTTCACCGACCCCAGAGAGCTACGGTTCCACTGGCTGACCAAACCAAAGACAAAGAACAAACCAAAGCAAAACGTATTTGTTTCAAACAATCAGGGTTAATGTGAAACACAGAAGGCTAATGCTGATTAATGTAGTTTAGAATAAAAACCACACTTGTTAGAACTACAGCAGACTACTAATGCAGAATTAAAGATCAAACTTACTTGGCCTTGCTGCCCACTGCCTACATAGGCAGCTGTTTTCAAAAGCAGAATCTCAAGTAAAGACTTCATATGACCAAACTGTAACAGTTTACATAGACAGCAACTTATACATACAGCATTATACAAATAGCGCTCCTACGTTACACCCACAAGAGAACTCTCTGTTCTAAAATAACATGATTGCTTAACCAGCTGTCTACTGAAGAAACTCACTAGATTTTGGGACAGAACCAAGCTGTGATAAACTCTTTATAATTAAATTTTGCTTCATTTTAATAGTATTACAACAATAGTCAAAAAATGAGACTGCAAAAAAATGTTAATAGACTCTATATTTGTCTGTATGGGAGGTCAAGCCAAGCATGAGATTCAAGAAATAAACAACTATTAAAAGCTGTTTACATAAGCTCTCCTGAGGAGAACAAATGTGAACATAACAATTCATGGATGTTAAAACAGTGTTTGGAGGGCATTTCTTTTTTCCCTTATTTAATAAATTTGTTATTGTTCCTTGTTATTAAAGCCCTTCTACTTTTTTTTTAACTTAGGAATAATTCAGTAATGTAAAACTTTTTAAGACTTTTAACTTGGCTCAGTAATGCCAGAGTACTCAGTCGAATATTTCTTCTCTTCGCAGGTTTTTTAAGCACAGGAGACCAGGCGGCTAAAGGAAACTACGGTCTCCTCGATCAATTTCAGGCCCTGCGGTGGTTGAGTGAAAACATTGCGTTCTTTGGGGGTGACCCTTTACGCATTACTGTTTTTGGGTCTGGTGCTGGGGCATCGTGTGTCAACCTCCTGACTCTATCCCATTATTCTGAAGGTAACCGTTGGAGCAATTCAACCAAAGGTACAATGCAGAGGTTTTAACTTTTGACCATGTTTCGTCTGCATGTCACAGCTGTTTGTGTCATGTTCTCATTTAGAAGGTCTTGTCCGTTGGAATGGCTAAAGTTTGTCTCTGTGTGCCCTTTTATTCATTTATTTATTGTAATTTGTCATTTTTATTTCATTTTTCTTTTTAGTATTTTATTTATTTTATTTTATGACAATGTGACAACTGTAAACATGAACTATATCTAAAAGGAACATTTAATCAAAAATTTAATCGATACTTACTGCCCTCATGTTGTTACAAACATATCAAAGTAGAATAAAACAGATCCACAGAAGTTCATTGATATCATACAATGCATTTATAGGATTTATTGTGCTGTTACCTTTAAAACTGCTGTGTCTGGATCACTTAAGTCTTCATTTTTATCATTTATGAATGAGTCATTTGTGAATAAATCGTTCAGTAAGACTTGTGAACTGAATTAACCTGCTTAATGTGAACAACAACCTCAAAATAATGATTTGTTCAAATTCAACTCTGACTTAATGATCCAGTCACTATAGTTCTCAAGTTGAGAG
The DNA here is from genome assembly GCA_036877625.1 of Ambastaia sidthimunki. Lineage (NCBI taxonomy): Eukaryota > Metazoa > Chordata > Actinopteri > Cypriniformes > Botiidae > Ambastaia > Ambastaia sidthimunki. The sequence continues at coordinate 116,341 of JAZGTK010000143.1, forward strand.
CTCACTGGAGGGAAGGTGAGAATGACTAGTTTAGTTGTATGGAAAAGACTGTCATTAAACTTCTTAGATTTTGTAGTTACAAAGCGAACAAAAAATATTTCATTTCTGGGTGATTGTGGGTGATTAACAGTATACAAAAAATGATTTTACAAACTTATTGTTAAGACTTGGACCACTAGGGGTCAACAGACCCCCAGATGAGAAACACAACTTTGTTATTAACAAAAATTCTCAGTTTTACGGAGCTCCACTGTGTAACGCCAAAATCACAAAATCCAGCAACATTGCAGAAAAGTTGCGCAGTGTTTCCTTTGTCGGGCCCATGCTAGCTGAAGTCATTTGTTTCCCACTGGCTCGCTCTAAGCAGCTAAATTCACGGAGACTGACCTGATATCACTTGTTTATGGAAATTAAATTTCCCTAGCTTGCTTCATGTTCTCGTCTTTATTTAGTCGAGCCTGTCCGCGTCACCAGGCACACCGTGATCGTGCTGTCCAAATACAGCACTCGCCTTCCATTGGCACGAAAAGGGTAAATACATTAATTCCATTTTCAGTCTCTCTGCTTGGAAGATTGCTTTGTAAAAAGGTCTCCTGGCATAAACCTGCTCTGAGGTTGTCACTATCATTCAAATGTACCCACAGAAACCTCTAGAAAAGACTTGAGTGTTCCGTGCGATTGCTTAGCCTTCAGGCAACCGTGCGCTGCTTAATCTTGAATAATTCTCATATATTTCAAATATTTTCCTTTTTTGGTTTAGCTGTGTGTTCTTCATTGGCAAACACATTCATCTGTTCATAAAAAAATTGTTCACTGTTGAATTGCAAACTAAAGCATTCCCTTATCTCCATTTCATTTCCATGTGTGTGTTTTGTAGCTTTTTCTTTTTTAGTAAGAACATGTTTTTACTCATAACTGAACTGCTAGAACTGAGATTCCAAGTGTTGTCATGGTAACAGAGTAACTCAATTTTCCTCTCTCTTGCTTCTTATGTCTGCTTAAACACACACATACACACGCTCACTCACTTGCATTTTGCTCTTGATGTTTGTGCATGATATCTGCTTCTCTTCAATGGTTTGGGTCAGTGTTGTTGCTGTCTGTAAAGTGGGTTCACATGGTGCAAACAGCTAATTAACATTAATGTGCTGTAATCAAAATCTAGAAATGAATTTAAGGTCATATGGGGACTAGTTTTTCCCCTGAAACTTCATGACAGAGTGAAATGTCATCAGCTCTACGTGCAATCCAAGTTTATCAGCATTTTTATGTTGACTTGCACAACCTTTTGTCCCAAACCATTTAAGACTGCATAAAAACAGCTAAATCGAGATTTAATGTGCACCAGTTTGCATACTAAGGGCACTTCCTTTGTATATACAGTGGGCTCCAAAACCTGAGACTTTTGAAAATAAAACTTTTGATCTTTTTTCATTTAAACATGTAAACATGGAGTCCATGACAACTACATTTTTTGTTCTGATTTTATCATTTGTACTTAAAATTACTACATAAAATAATAAAAAATAAAAACAAGTAGACATATTCTCAGGCATTCAGACTCCACTGTAGAGTGATGCAGTTGTTTTGTGCCTAACTCTGCTTTGTTTCAACTATACAGGTCTTTTCCAAAGGGCCATAGCCCAGAGTGGCACAGCCTTGTCCAGCTGGGCTGTCAGCTTTCAGCCAGCCAAGTATGCCCGCATGCTGGCCAAGAAGGTGGGGTGCAACCTCAAAGATACAGTGGAGATGGTAGAGTGCCTCCAGAAAAAGCACTACAAAGAGTTGGTGGAGCAGGACATCCAGCCTGCCCGCTATCACATTGCCTTCGGACCGGTCATTGATGGTGATGTTATCCCTGATGACCCTCAGATCCTCATGGAACAAGGGGAGTTCCTCAACTACGACATCATGCTGGGCGTCAACCAAGGAGAGGGGCTGAAGTTTGTAGAACTTATTGTGGACAATGAGAATGGTGTTCAAGCCAACGATTTTGACTATGCTGTGTCGAGTTTTGTGGATGATTTGTACGGTTACCCTGAGGGGAAGGACATTCTACGGGAGACCATTAAGTTTATGTACACTGACTGGGCGGACCGTCACAACCCAGAGACCAGGAGAAAGACCCTGCTGGCACTGTTCACAGACCATCAGTGGGTGGCACCAGCGGTGGCCACAGCAGATCTTCACTCCAGCTTTGGTTCCCCTACTTATTTCTACGCCTTCTACCATCACTGCCAAACAGAGCAGGTGCCTCCCTGGGCTGATGCCGCGCATGGTGATGAGATCCCTTATGTGTTCGGGCTGCCCATGATTGGTCCAACAGAGCTCTTCCCTTGCAATTTCTCCAAAAATGATGTGATGCTTAGTGCAGTGGTAATGACATACTGGACCAACTTTGCCAAGACTGGGTAAGTCTCCAGGCAACAGGGCATCATTTATAAGAAATAGCCTTGGGTTGAAAAATATGTCTCTAAATTAGGATTGAAAAGAGATTTTGAATACGTTTTAATTCAGAAGTGATTTGTTGTTATACCACTGACTCAACATGCTCATAATTTGGGAGTCAAAGTTTGATATTGATTGCCTCATAATATCCATTTTTTGCCAGGAACTGGGTTTCTAAGGTTTAATCATTGCTTAATTGTTTGTTAACAAGATTTTCATTCAGAAATACTTGCTAAGATTCCCAAGGTTATGCTGCATTAAATTTACACAACTGCTTTTTACGCAACAACAATTCAGTTTGCTTCAATTTAGGTGTAATGCAGTGATTAAAATGATGATCACTTAGAACGAGTTTAGTGTTTATATGGCATCGCTGCAGTTTAAATGAAATGTCTGCCTGGATGTATTACTGTATGCATCTCAAGGGAGAACAACAAATCAATTTATGTGCAAATGCATAGTTTCTTCTCTCAGACTAATTCTAACTAATTTTAAAAGCAGGTGCAGTTGTTGGGAGACAGTAATGAGCGCAGGGAGAACATTACGGGTCTCTAGGCACCTCTTTGAGACATGGTACTATGTCGATAATGGGTTGTTGGATATTTGTCTAAAGCTGACTTAGAGTGGCAGGTTTCTGTGTGTAATTCTGTGCTGTTATAAAATTGCTGGTAAAAATTATTTTTTAGTGTGGGCGTTTATCTCATAATTAAGTTGTTGGGTTTTTTTTGCAGGGACCCCAACCAGCCAGTTCCACAGGACACCAAGTTCATCCACACCAAACCCAACCGTTTTGAGGAGGTGGCCTGGACACGCTACAACCAGAAGGATCAGCTATACCTTCACATTGGCTTGAAGCCCCGTGTCAAGGAACATTACCGTGCTAACAAGGTCAACCTGTGGCTAGAACTGGTACCTCATCTCCACAGCCTCAACGAGGTAACTCAGATCATTTCCACTACCACTAAGTTGCCCCCACCCGAGGTGACTCCCCGTACACCAAAGAAGATTGCAGTAAACACCAAGAGGCCCAACCCCACACCGTTCCCCACGGAAACACAGGATAGCCAGAACGAAAACCAGAACCAACCGTTCCTAGTGGACCAGAGGGATTATTCCACAGAGCTAAGTGTCACCATTGCTGTAGGTGCTTCATTGCTTTTTCTCAACATCTTGGCTTTTGCAGCACTCTACTACAAGAAAGACAAACGAAGACATGAGGTTCATCGCCGTTGCAGCCCGCAAAGGACCACCGCCAACGAGCTGCCCCACACGCAAGAGGAGGAGATCATGTCTTTACAAATGAAACACAGTGATCTGGAGCGGGAGTGTCGGGAGGCTATGCACCCTCATGAGGTGGTCCTGAGAACTGCCTGTCCCCCTGATTACACACTTGCCATGCGTCGTTCGCCGGACGACATCCCTCTCATGACACCAAACACTATCACTATGATACCCAACAGCATGCCGGGCCTTACCTCTTTACACCCATATAACAGCTACTCCAGTGGACAAAATAACACCCTCCCCCATCCACACCCTCATTCACACTCCACCACTAGAGTATAGCCACCCACACATTCTCACACGCCAACATACACACACATACACTCCTGCTGTTGTGGAGTATGAGTGTGGTGGTGAGCGACAGGTGGAGGTGACATCACAGAGTGCGGAATATCTTTACTCCGGGTGTTCAGAAGAACAGGAAATTCTGTAACAATGCCACATTTTTTCCCTCAAGCGAAACTATCATTTTATATCAGGTGGGAAAATAAAACAAAAAATGGGCAAAACAATTTCTGATTTAATGAAAAACAAACAGAGATGATTTTTTTATTCCTTGTATTATGACAAAACCTGGACCATTTCTTGGAAACAATTATCAGTCTGGGGTTCTTTGAGGAATGGTTTGATTCGTTACCCGGAGAGGAAACAGCGGAATCAGAGACGAAATGACGTGTGGGAGGCCCTTTGTAAACAAAAGGAAACATATTGTTTTCCCGAGGCTCTGGATTGTAGATTACTCTCTTCAGAGCAGAGGGAAGATGCTGCTCACCTAATTTAGGCATGTGTTCTCCTGGTGGTAGCATTGTAAGATACGGAATACATCATTAAAGGGAAAAAAGATTTGAGAAATCCTCAAGAATATGCACAATAGAGACATTCGCTGAATGTCTTTGAATCCTTTTTGTCAATTTATTTTTTGGGGAAACAATTTTATTGTATAGGATCTATTTACATATTTAGAAGTGTACACAAAGCACCCATGCTCTTTAAGCCCTGGCTGGGGGTGTTGATACTGAGGAATCTGCCTCAAGAGTGTAGCGGGGAATTTTTTGGCTTCCTGGCAGATACAGCTTCATCACACAAGTGCTGTCTATACTAAAAACTGGTGGACTGGAGGCTGGATATTTTTCGCACGATGCGCATGACAATTTATCTGCTTGGTGGCTGTTCTGCTGATTAAGTCATTATTTAAAACAAAAAAAAATCATTTTCTTCCCCATTTGGATTTGTTTCAGGAAGTACTGCTCTGATTGGCCTGCAGGAATTGATATATGCTGATGAGGGCGGACACGGTGGGTTCTGATTGATGGTGATGGGAGGGGGTGGGGCTAAGCTAAATAGATTGCATTCGCAACTAGTTTGAGTGAACCTGATTATAAGGACTAGTTTTGTACATGTGTGTTGGTAAAACTTTTTAATAGTGGTGAATCACCTGTTGTTTGACCTCCCATATGTGGGACATCAATGTACCTTTTAATTTGCTCATTGGTCTATAATACATTATTTTTTTGTTTTCACATTTTGCTAATAGTCAAATCATGTTACCTTAGACGATTTATTACCTGCAATGTTTTATTTTCATTATGTTATTTAATTTTTTTGCTGTGCTTTATCAAGCAGTCCCATACACAGCTACAAACAACCATTTATCAATGCAGGGATTCATTCTGTACTTTGGAGCTATGGAGTCTAACTGGTTGCGCTGCTGTTCTTGCACTGGTATCCCTTCATCCAGAACTTTCTGTGGTTCTCCTGAATGATCAACACCAGTGAATAGTAAAGACAGTAGGGCCCTGATGATAATGCTAGATTTAAAGACAGAAAATTAAAAGGACGGACATGGAGAAAGTGTGCAAAAAAGGTAAAGAAAGAGTAATTGAAGGCAAAAGACTGATCAGAAAAAAAAGCGGCTTTGTCCGGGTTAAAAAAGTGGTTGCTGCTTAGTAGCCTCAGTGTTGAAAGTTTTACGGTTTCACCTGCAAATCTCTCTGCAATTGCTGGTTTTATCCAGGTGACATCCGAGTCCTCATTAAAGATCAAGATCATGATTATTTCGGATTTTGTCCTCAAAGGCACGTTACATAACATGCTAATGATCAACACCAGTGAGTCCCAGACTAAAGACAGGAGGGCCTTTTGTTGAGATGGGGCCTTTTGATCTTAAGAGGCCCTTGATCATACAGTTTAAAGCCTGCTATAGAAGAAAGAAAATTAAGAACCTGTCTTTAATACTTCTCAGAGCTTTTGTAACATAGCATACTAAAAGCTATAAGGCAGAGTGGGATGCTGCCCATACCCTTTGTGTCCAGTTGCTTCGGGCCTAGATTTCCTGTAAATCCTTTGTTACTCATGGGAAATTGGAAGAAACACGAACGCCATTGATAGATCACAGTGGCTACGGTATGACGGTACATTTAAACCATATCCCTTTAAAACTCATTACATCTCTGTTCTCATCATGTAGCTCAAGATTATGAAGACACATCCATAGAGTGGGAATTTTGGCATACACAGAGACCCCATTCTATCATGGCATACTATGTAAAACTTTTTAGTTTTTGTCCTAACCACCTGTGACCACAACAAGCAACATGATATTTTGCCGGTTGCTTGGTTTTTAATTTCTGCAGCATTATGCTGTTAGCACCATCCACGGTGAAATCTCATTGGTCCCAAATCGGCTTTGCTCCACATAACTTGCATATTAAACATCAGGTGTGTTTTGATTGGCTGTGATGATGTTGTATCTTGCAGCATTTTTACAACATCAGCAGCCATTTCACAACCAATAGGAGCTATTGTGATAAAGATGTGACCGCCTTTTATATCTCAAGTAAATTTTTTAGTAATTAATGTGTAAAACAGGTCAAACGCAACCTTGTGAAAGGAAATTTCTGAGCCTTTGCAACCAGTTGGTACTTAATGGGATGTGGAAAGCCAAGGAGGAGGACAAGAAAGAAAGAATTATACTGCTCCCTTTCCTCCGATCAGCCAACCTGTGACACACACAGTCCCCAACAACATGTTCCCATTCAGAATACAAAATCCTCTGGGCCTCCACTTTCTGTTCTATCTTCACCTATGACAACTCCACGCAGTACAAGCAGACTGCAGAGAGTGCCATTGCTCTGTATGCCAGTCCCCATCTGCAGGTATACATATGCAAAGTCAGCCTGCCTATGTGTCCCCCTCCAACAGGAAGCTCCTTTGAACGATATTAAACTTTAATGAACCATACACCGTTGGGTCGCCTTGAGGATTCATCTTGTGCATGCACATGTACCAAGGAGAGAGCTGGGATTCATCTGTAAATGAGGAGATCTCCAACACTCAGTCTCACACATGCACATAAATGCATACACACATGCCAGGACGAGCCTTGTAACTGAATGTAATGCAAGACTGAGGGCCATTTTCTTACAAACAGCAACCAAATTTCATTGTGTTTATTTTCTAATGGCTGACCTTGGAAGATCAAAATGGCTGTTTATGAGAACTACAGAGGGTTGTTGTGATGTAGATTATTTGTCATTTTGTCTTTCTTTCTGGTTAAATAGGATTTAATCTTCTGGAGCACAATAAATGATTTTATCAAGCTCAACTCACCTCCGTCTTTCTTTGCTATTGGTTTGCTTTTGTATTTTGAGAGTTAAATTAACTAGTAAGTCTCTTTTATTCACCTGAGAAAACAATAGAATTAAGTGGGCTGCTTGCTGTGCCATTTTTACCACAAAAGAACCATTTTTCATTTGCTGTAGGGCAAAATAATTAGGATTCAGTTGCTTGGTGTCTCACCCTTACCAATGGTCACACTGATTGCCAGTCCCTGACAGTATCCAACATTTTGTGTCAGTTCTGCATTGTAGCTCAGCTTCTCCATCCATTTAATAAAGAAAAAAATGGGAGCACAGATAAATGTGAGAAATATTCAGTTAGAAATAGTTGATTCTAGCTATTAATATTCTAGAAAAGATTCTAGCTTTTCTAGAATATTCTTGCCTTTAGCATTCCCATCATACTATTTCTGACAAAATCTCAGCTAATCTCAGCTGCATATACAGCCTGACATGAGAGGCTGTTGATGTTGCAGAGTTTGCTTTGACTTTTACCCAAGATATCACTGGAGTCATATCGCACAATCTGACAAGCACCAATGGTAAAAAATGGCACAGCGCAAGATAGTCACCCACTCCAGAACTGTCACAGTGCTGCGATGGCCGTGTCAGGTTCATTTAGCCTAATGTTCATATAGCTCAATATATAGAGCATTACGTTAGCAGCACAAAGGTTGTGGGTTCAATTTCCAGGGAACACACATACTAATCAAATGTGTGTCTTGAATGTACTGTAAGTTGCTTTGGATAAAAGCATCTGCCAAATGCATAAAAATTTATTTGTAAATGTAAAGTCTAAATACTGGTCTGAATGTATTGCACCTTGCATTGGGCTACATAGAAATCTTGAATTTATGTGTTGATGCCCATTAGAAAAAAAATGCAGAATTTATTGAATCTGTGGCCTGATAGTGACTTTTCACATGGCAATAACAGAAAGAGATTTTGGTGCAGTTTCACTAATTTGACTGGGAATTTAAAAAGTGACCAATTTCATGCCACAAAACAGTAACTCTGTTACTGAAGTTTCTTAATAAAATGCATAGATTTCCTCCTTTCTCACTGACAGCTGTGCGAATTTAAAAAGCAGTTGTTCAGTGTCACAGATTAAAAGCAATATCAGAACGTGCATACTGATAAATCTTTATAGTCTTTCGACAGAATCTCTTGGGGGCTAATGAGTGAGAACATTAGGACTTTTTTTTAAAAACAAGATAACTTATAAAAAAAAGCATACGGCACATAACAACAAAAACACACAAATGTGACAAAAATAGGTTGACCTATGATATGTTGGGTGCATAATTATGCCAATCCCCCAGTGCTGATGATTTGCATAGTGTTTAAAATCTATTTTAGATCTATTTTTACATCTTTAAAAATTATATATATACATAAATATATACATATACATACATAAACATATATACATACATATATATACACACACGCATATATACATACACATATATATATATATATATATATATATATATATATATACACACACACACACACACACATATAAATATATATATATAAAACAGCCTTAATATATTTTACAATCTGTTTCTCTACATTATTTTTATAGCATTTTTTAGCCAGAGGGGATAATTTTTGTTTTGACAGAAAATTTTGTTCTCACTTCAACTCTCTCTCTCTCTCTCTCTCTCTCTCTCTCTCTCTCTCTTTCTCTTTCTCTTTCTCTTTCTTATTCAAGTTTCAGATTTAAATGAAAATTCAAAATGCATTTGTCACAGTATTTCATTCAATGTATTTTGCTTCACAGTTCAAAAACATTTATTTTCAACAGGAGACATTCAAAGTCTAGTGTTTTTGTGCTGTGAGATCTGTGTGGACACAGTAGATCTAGTACATCGTAAGGTATTTGATATAAGAGAGACAATCAATTGAACCGAGCATATAAACTACACTGATCATAGACATTTCTGGACATTCTCTCTTGCTGACATTAAATCCAAAATTTCTTTACAGGCTATAGCTCTGAAACCTACCAGCAAGTAATGAATTTTAAGTAACATTTAGACAGCAATGGCTCCAAAAATGACCATAAACTTTAGAATAACCAGAATCGTTCAGGTAAATTTTAAACCTTGTTTGAAAGTATGGCTATACTTCCTAGTTTGTATACATATGTATCTGCATGTTTAAACATGTTTAAAAAGTTAAAAACACCCCTGTTTTCATTTCCCTATTTTGTCTGAACAGACGGTTCTTCTTTTTTTCCGCAGGTGTTTTAGATAAGTGTTTTTGAACATTACTTTAAAAGTTTTCTTCATAGTTCTTTTCTGATGAACACATCATGACATTGTGTTATGTAAAGGTGTAATTACAAACGTTCAGTGCCGTGGTGCTGAAGGTTGCCATGTTTTTCAGTCCTGTTATATTGCACGTCTTCCAGACAATAAGCAGCTTATTAATAACAAGTACTTACTGTACCACTCAAAAAGATTTTCTGGAATAATAACCAATAACGTTTATTATATACCAACAGCAAAAACTTTGCGCCTCACAAGAAAGGGTTTAGCTGAGAAAAATTCCTTTGGTCTTTAAGGCACCTGCCATCCCTCAGTGATTTTAGTGTGTTTTTTCATCACCAGGGCCTTTATGAGCATTCTGTTAATAAATATAATATTTTATTTTTGGTTGGCTCTTTGTTCATCTGTGTTTACTGAATCTTCACTGAAAGATCTTGATGTAATTGTCCAATTAACAAAAAGTCTGGTTGTGTCATTCTGTTACACTAAGTTGGTTGAAGATCACCCTTTTAATATCATTTTAATTTTTCATTTTAATGTGTTAAAAAACTTGGTTTATTTGATTTTACACAATATCCAGCCCTTTGTAGCTGAAAATGTCAACTCTGTGCTTCGCTAACATTCATAATAGCTCCTGTTCATCTGCAGTTTGTTAAACGTAATTACAATTTACATGCCTGCTTCAGTCTTCACCAGCAGAATTGCTTTAGATCCCCAAGTAAATGAAAGCAAAGAGCAGATTCAGTTTATTTCTTCCTCATGACGTTCAGGTATTTCTTTTCATCTTCAATTGCTTAAGACCACAAGCATCTGATCAAAGACAGCTCTTGAGGTTAATCATAACATTTGATGCTTGTGACGTCTACACTCCATGTCCTTTGCCACAAAACCAAATACTGGATCTCACTGTGATTATGAGATCAAAGGAACATCGCAGCAGGAAAAGTGTGAATATATATATTTGCATTGTTGTTTCGCTTGATGGTGTCTCCAAATTATTAAAGTACAATATGATGTTAAAAGTTACGTTGCAAGTTGTGAGGATGTTTTTTTCTATTATAACAACGTTTGTATTTAGGTCACAGTCAAAATGTTACATTAATTAAACTGCCTGTCAGGATTATTAAAACACTACGAAACAGCTTCACTGTAGTTTCGAAATTTCAGGTGAGAAATATATGCTTCTGGTTTATATAGAAATTATAAATCTGACATTATTTTATCACTCTCCTGTCAAGCTCCAAAAAAAGAAAGAAAAAGTGCTATGTTTTCAAAGTCAAAGATATTCACTTATTTCTGAACAGCTTTTTTTCCTCACAAAAAAACTTTGTATTATTGCACAAGGCAGTATTTTGGCCTCAAGTTTCATAGACTAGTTGTATGATGTTTTTATTTTTTCTTTGTTTTTGAGTTCTCATAGTCATAGGTACTATTTTTGAAAAATTAACATTTTTTTGTGTTCCACTAAAAACTAATGGTAACAGCATAAAGATTTGGAATGACAAAACTAGCTAATGGAAGAATATTAGCTGTTTGATAACTGATTTCCCTTTTTGTAGTCAAATTATCATTCCTCAATTGTACAATAATTTTGGCAGTATTCCTAAACAATATAATGGGCTCTTCAGTGAATTGCTGTATCAGATGTACCACCTGTCCACCTGTCAAGTCTTAACACTGCCCCAAATCTGTCAAACTGTCTGAAAGTTTGACAGCAGCATATTTCATATATAATTATAAGTAATATAGTAATTTACCCACTTTATTCAGGAACTGTGTTGGATGAACAGGGATGGACCATAACTAATCACCTCAATATGTATCTATACCTTCAGGCGCTTCCTGTATTTTCTGCTGTATTACAAGAAAAGCATGTGATTGGAGAGCCTGTCAGATAGACAGGAGTGAGGAGGTCTGATCTTGTAGGGGTCTGTGTTCATCATTAGTGATATTCTCTTTTCAGTGTTTTTCATGTTGCGCTATATGTTTTACTGTGTTCTGTGCTGTACTATGTGAGGGTCCACTTCTGTCATGTTTGCAAATGTCTCACTTTTTCTCTTTTTAATTGCTTCTGATTTTTATCTGTCACTTAGGTATTTTCTGCCATCTTTAATTGTTTTGCTAGATACAAAATATTTTTTCAACAGTGAAATGAAGGTACCTAACCTCTGGGCTGTTAATTCTGTTGTTTATTTCATTATCTATATATCTGTCCATCTGTCTATCTGGTTTTAAATGACAAATGTTTTAAAAAAAAGTGTTTCAAAAAGTTTTTGAAAAGTATTTATAATATTTTTAATATAAATTATTGTAGCATGTCTGCTACCTACAGTGTGCAGCCCATTAGGTGTTGCGGGTCTTTCTTATTTGTCATGTGTGTCTCGGAATGTGTGATTTGTTCAGGGATAATAAAAAACAGAATGGTCCATCCAGGACAATGTGTCAGCCTGGAGACTGCAGCAGAAGACTCATTGTTTTCCATTAAACAGGGTAACAAGACAACCCCATCCCTCACTATAAATTTAATCCGCAGTGCCATTCCTTACTGTGCTTTCTTGGACCCGGAATGCAGAGGACATCCTGTCTGCCATCTTTCTGAAAGACATTTCAAGATCGAAGACTGAAACATCAGGTATCAGCAATGGATAAGAGCTGATTTACACTAGGCAGGGGTGATATATTTACTGAAGCTGTGCTTTTTGAGATAAATGTATTTATTGGGGGCATACTGCACCAGTAAATGTCTTTGACAAAACAGATAAGGCAAACAATCACCAGGCTTTGGAATAAAGTGTCTGTGTAAATGTAAATGTGAGTTTTAATTGTGTGCAAACGTTGTGAATGATTAATTTTTCAGTACTATGTTACACAAACATAATTCCTCTAAATACAGCTTTGTTTAATAATTACACAGCAAGTTAAGCTAGTTCAGTGGTTCAATTACTAAGTACGTCCATAATTATATAGTAGTTTAAATATTGTTACATGAAATGTGACCCTGGTCTTTTGTATTTATACTTTTTGCTTTCGATTATTTATACTTATGCTTTATGGTAAAAGAGCAGAGAAACAATACAAACCTCTCTAAATGTGAATGCCATTTATGAATTGAAATGATTTCAGAGACATGATTGTTATGGACTAAACTCCACAGGACTCAGTAATGTACCACTGGATCCTCCTACCTGGTTGTCTTTGTTAATACTGTAATACTGCTGGGCTGATCAGGGCTTAGAGAGCATTCACCTGGGCTGCTGCTGGGAAATGGGTATTTGAGGCTAAGCTGTGAACAAAACAATGTGACGCATCCAACCCTGGAGCTTGAAGGTAAGCCTGCATGCTGACAGATCAGCAATTCCCTCCCATGAAAGTTAATGTTTTATACTCACCTCGTGACAGCTTAGAATTATTACACAAAATGTTTATATTGTTTCAGACAGATGGAGGCAAAAGGACTATGAGTAAATAAAAGCTTTATGACGCAGTAAGAATATTCTGACACACCCAGAGCCAAACTTGACCATGAAAGGTAAAGAATACACTGTGTTTTATTGTAATATAGCCAACACCAGATCTAAACTGAACTTCTTGTTCTTGTTTTATGATGGACATATTTATACTTAAACAGCAAATTAGTGCAGATTTAAAGCATAGTCTGTGTACATTTATGGCGCATGTATGTGTATCTAAAAAAGTAAAATGACTCCAAAATCCCACAATAAATCTCAGCTATCACTGATAAGTGCTGAACTTTGAATCTGTAAAAGCAATTTTGGAGCAGCGTTACCTGGTGCTTAATTGCAATCAGTAAACACTTGTTCTAGTGGGCGTCAGTGGAACTCTAGGGGAAAGAATTATGACACGTTGCGTAGTGAGTATAATCATAACGAATTTCAATCAGTCTTTCTCAGGCCACCTTAATCAGCAGTTTAAATAGGACCTTGGGCCCCTCCAGCCATAAATCAGGAACGATCTGGAGCAGTAGATTCTCTGACCTCCACGTGGTCTTATAAAAGATCCAATGTCATCTGCTCTTTCACTTAGTGAGTGGGAATGAGTTTGGTTGCAGTAATTTCTTGAAAGTTGACAAGTTTATTGTGTTGTGATCTTATGTGGCCTGACAGATGAAATGACACAGGGGCTGTAAAGCAGCAGTGTGGAGACTTTCTGCTCACCTTGTTAAGGTCGAGCTGAACGAGAAAGAGCTGCATCTTCAGGTGCGACCGCCCCTCACCTTCTGAATGTTCTCCAACTTTTGACAGATCATCAAATGTGACATATTGTGAATGCTGTCGGGAGATGAAATGAATGCTTTTATGAGAGCTTTTCAAAATCTATTGTATTTTTGGGTTTGATGAAAGCGAGAAAGTTGCTCTATTTATAAAAATCACTATTTACACACTCGGTATGAGCTGAGGGATGTTTTGGTCAGTTTTCGTTAGAAAGTAATATTTGATTGATGAGTTTAGCATGAAATCCAATACAATAGCGTAACAGGAAGATTTAAAGGTAAAATGTATGTAAAGAATTTTTAAGTTTTGAGTTTTTGAAAAAAATGCAAATGCAACATAAACATTAGGACGTTCTGTGTAAATATGACGCTGTATGATTGAAGGACGGTGGTTACCAGGGTACATTTATATCTGCAAGCCTATGGTGTTTTTATTAGGCTGAGAGCCGTTATACTCAACTGAATGTACTTGAAAATGTACTTGTATGAAAAAGGGCTGAGGGTAATGGGCCGCTGCTAGACCCTGATAGAAATATTTCAGAATAATGGCTTTTAAGGGGAAGATTTACAGTGTGCCAAAATGGATCAGATATTTGGCTCAAATACTTTCCTCTATCAATGTCAGCACTTTTCTCTGTGGCATGTCGGTGGGAAAAATTATTATTTTTAGACATAAAATTGTATATATATTATATTATATACGTGTGTGTATATTCATGTATATTGATATATGTATATATTATATATGTATATTCATCTCCAGGGCTTAATACAGATAGATAGAGGAATAAAACTTTTTCTAAATAGGTAAAACATTTATGTGTTGAAACTGCCAAATAACAAATTGTGACATTCTGTACTTTTGAACACCATTTTAGGGTCTATTAAAACATAATTTATTATGCAAGCAGTGAACAAAAACAATTTGACATACTTTTTGATCCACATATTCAAGAAGGAAAAAACAACCGTTTCAGATCTCCTTGTAAGATCTGTTGTCTTTTCTTATTTTGTTTCCCATCATACCATCGTCAGTTTCATTTCCTGAACCACTGTCTCATGCAGACAGGTTTTTGGCCCCCTTCCCAGGTTCTGTAGGTTATAGATGGCGGCTCCAAGGGACAGGTCACGCGCATCAGTACGGGAGTCTGGATGCCCTGACCTCGCCGGAAGCATAGCGAGAGGGAGCTGACCTCTAAAACTCCCCGTGCGTGCCTTCTGGAAGTAAATCCACTGCACACTGCAACAGCACTGAGGAGGTAAAGAAATGTGGGAGGAGTTTAACACTCCAGAGAGTTTCAACACAAATTGACCAAATCCTGATCTACTAGCCGCTAAGTTACATTACAATCATTAATTCTCTTTGAGTCAACAAGACATTCAGAACAAATGTGAAACTATCTTACAGACAATTCAGTTTCATTGTAAAAGAATGAAAGAGAAAAAATTGGAGTGGAACACGTGGCTGGATTGATTTTTGGTTCCAGCATTATGTGATAAAATTGGATTGTGGGCTTGTTAACGCAAGATAGTGGCTAGCAGTCAGTTAACTTTGAAATTATAAAAATGAAAAAGGAATTGATTTGCTTCTGAAATACAATGTGAGCATCCTCATGATCATTAACAATCAATAAAAGGAAGCTTTTTTGGAAAAAATAATTGTTCTAGTTTTAAAGAAAAGATTATAATAGCTTTAAACTTTTTATTGTGTCTCTTTAATTGCTTTTTTCCTATACTTTACAAGGGTGTAATTTGAAATATTTAATTTGCCAGACTTTCTCTATTTTGGGATTGTCCCTGACCCCGACTTTCTCTTTACAATTAAAAATGTGTTAAAATAATGACAAGACTACTTTTAATTTTTTTCTTAACTTTTGGGTAAAAAATCCTTTGGTGTTCGTGTCGAAAAATATATTTTAAAAGAATAATTGCCTCAATACTGCTGTCAGTCCCACAGAATTTATATAATGAAGCGGTTATAATGAAGCTAAGAAATAGCGCAAGTAAATCTGTGCTGATTATTATTAAAGAACTGCCATTCAAAATCAAGTCCTTTTAGAAGTTTAGTAATTGACTGCTAGACATGCTAACATGTTGTGTTAGCAGGACCAAAGCTTATTTAGCATTTTCTTCTAAACTTGAAAACATATCTGGACCATAACATAACACACACAGATCACATTGCAATATCTAAATACACTTAAAGCTTTAATTTAGATTTAATTTCCGTTTAAATTTTCAGTTTAAGTAGTCAAACCTGCATCTAAGTCAAACTAAGAATCATCCAGGTGCCCATGATCATATTGGCATTTTTGTACCATGTTTCATTACCAATGTGAACACCTCTGCTCCAATGTAGAACCTGTGTGTTAACCCTGCACCACAACTTTTAATGTGATTCACTAATTGTTTAAAAAGCCAACAAGGACAATGTTGTGGGTGCCTTTATGTTCTATAAGAGAGACTCTCCATTGAAACCCCAAATCAGATTGCAACGCATGTCATGGCAACCTGACAAGTAAGTGGAAATACTAATGTGTTAGAGATGGATAGTGAAAGTGATGTGGTCTTTGGCACAATGCTTCTGTGCTCTGCTGCAGGATTTTCTCATAAAAGCCATCTGTTTCATTTGTGCCAGCACATCACAGCGACTTAGAAGAACAAGGGAGATGTTTCCAAAAGATCAAAACCACTGTCTCTTTAATCCTATTTTAAGTGGGAATCAATGAAGTATGAAAAAGGTACAGTTCTAACCCTTTATGCATTCGTAATGATTTTAAATTAGTGACCCCATAAAATCTAAACTTAAGCTTCTGGTCCATGTCTGTTAGTCTGAAGGTCAACTGCTAAATATGAGTTGTAGGGATTTAACTTAAAAAAGATACACATTTAAACTGTAGTCACTTACAGAAACACAAACTAGATATTGAGAAAAAATATCAATGTCTCATCTTGCACTACAGAGATTTTCCTCCAATGAAATTATTTCCAGAATATGTCCCACCCCTTAACACCAACCAGAATTGCAACAATTAAAGAAATCATATTTTAAACAAAAAGGTAATAATGATTGGAATCTAAAAAAAACAGATAAGCTTAGGATCAAGTGATTTTAGTGATCAAGTTTGTGTTGATCTTTTTATTGTGTGCTATACTTGTATGTTATACTTATTGTGTTGCTATACTATATGCTGTCACAGATTAGAGGTCTATGCAGTGTACTGTGAGGAAGTCTTTGATGGGCTACATGGATGAGTGCTCTCAGTGAACCCCCTGAACTCCATAGCAGTGTGTCTCCCCTCCCGCTGAATTACTCCATGTCATCTGTAATTCTTTCACAACACTGATGAGTGTGCATGTTTTATTTCAGCCTTCAAGATGGAGGGATGGATGGATGACCAGAAATCGAGTGAAGTCATCGGGGTTACATGGGTAATTATTAGTCCAGTCCCTGAAATTATTTTCATCTCCTCTGTATTGTGAGCCCTTTATATAAACAATCCAATGGTCATTATTTTTCAAACATATGAGTAGAAATAGTGATCTCATGTTGTGATATACAAGTGTGTTCTTTATAAATGGTAATTGCCAAGTTTAGCTACGGTTTGAGTTAAAATAGTTCATTTTTAGTTTTTTTGATATTGTATTTGGCTATGGAAATAGATTTAAATATACTTTTGCAATGTTTGAATTTACACAAATCAGGAAGACTTGAAAACGTCATTCACTGACTAAACAATGTTGTGAACTGTTAGTCAGTTAGTATGATTATGATTTCTGTTTTGTATTACAAAGATTATGTCATATTATTGGTACATTTTATTGTGTACATACAGATATTACTGCTGAAAAGAATCATATCAAACCATATTTTTGTGAACAGCTTTTGTATTTACATTACAGTTTCTTCTAATCTAATATGCCTATTTATATAATGTTTCGAATTACATTTTGAAACAAAGCAATTCATACTTATTATATTACTCACACTTCAATTATATTGAAGTTACACTGTGTCTACTGTATGTGCCTGAAAATCAAACCTAATTCTTCCAGAAATCGTGGCAGACCTTCACATCAAGTTTTTAAATCAAGTTTTTTCTTAATATTTGATTTGATATTCCACATATACATCTATTTCTGTTTATCAACATTGGAACAAGCTATTTACAGCATTAAGCTCGTTTTGCATTAAATCTGAGACATTGAGAAATATGTCAGCAATGTTGTCTGGATTTAGTTTTTCATAGGGTTAACGTTTCCCAAATTACTTGTGTGTGAGATTGAAAGTGAAGGGCGTGCTCCTAGCTGAGGGAAAAGTGTGTGAGAGCGGCCCTAATGCGGAATCTCATTAAGGCTGCTGTCAAGATTCTTCTATTTTACTCTCACCTCTCCTATCTGTAAGAGCCAGACTGTCGTTTCGAGTGAGTCTGCCGCCAAAGAGGCATTTACAAATAAATGAAAAATGTCACAATTGATTTTACTCTTCCAAGACTACAGCGTGTCAGCTTTGTCACAAACTGTCTTTGTTGTTCTCCGTCTTCCAGGTCCGGTGCACGCACGTGGTCGATAGTTACTGACTGGTTCGGGCCCTTTTACGCTCAGCTCCGGTAAGCCCTCAGACAATGACCTTTTATTTGCGTTGCTTTAATGTGTTATGTGTCTTGTCCTCTGCCTGAAAATACCTCACTGACCACTGGTGAGGAGGGGACAGTTAGGCAGGAAGCATGGAAGCGCAGGGAAATAAAGCAGGAAAATGGCGTGGCGTGCTGATGGAGGTGTAAGCACGCAACGCTTTTTAACCCTTGCGGTGAAACGTGTCTGGAAAGCCTCACTGGATTCTGAGGAAATGCTGTAGCAACGTTTCTTGCTTTCAATTTTGAGAGCTGTGGCTTTAAACCTAACCTGCTAGAAATGCCTTGCGATCTTTTCCTTTTGTTGACGGAATTCCTGAATGGTCGTATCGGTACCTGCTGGGTGCAGAGGACCACAGTGGTTTAGTGAGTGGCGGAATTTTTCCATTGTGCCAACATGCTACACGACTGCTAAGCTTTACCATCATTCCAAGCTTATATTCCTCACTCATCTGTTTCTCTGCAATCGACTAGTCCGTAGGATTTGTTGTAAGACAATTTTATCACAAACCATTTTAGCATGACACATTTTAAAAAGATTTGAATGACTAGTTGTCGTTTATGGTCATTTACTCCTGATGTATTGTCCCAATGCAATATTCGCTACGTTAAATAAGTCAGTGATTTCGTTTTTTTTTTTCGTTTCTTCATTTTTTTACGCTTAATGGAACAGCATTGAAAAAAGCGAACATTCGAAACGACTCTGTGTTTCAGTAATATAACATGATAAAGAATAGAATACAATTCTACAATTTAGTCATTTTTATCAGAGACTGTATCTTGAAATACCAGCACACAACGTCATATTTCAATGGTATACACAGTTTAAATATAAGCTAAATGATTATTCATAAAACATACTACATTGTAAACCACACATTGTACCTGCAGCTATTTAGCAACACCACCATCATCCATCTTTGTCGGAAGCAAAGCAGTTCTTACCCTGCCTTGTGTATAATATTATTATTGTATTATTATCCTGTTTACTATGGCATCTTATGGCCAGCTGTCAATGTAGCGTATCGCCTTGTGGTTCGAGAGAAACTACATCCCGTTCTTGCTCATAATGAGAAAACAGACAATATAACAGTTTGACTTGAGCGGATATAAATGTGACATGCTAGTCTTGTCAGGGCTTAATAGTCAGTTCAACACCTGTCACATGACATGAGATAACACATTATGTGCTACAGACGCAATATACTTCCCTTCAAAACTATGCCAGACATCTAACAGGGTTTATACCTCCCATACCAAACTTCTGAAGTATCAGATTCACAAACGTTCAAGCATAACAGTAACAATTAACAAAGTAACAAAGCTATTCAAACTGCTGTGTTATACAAAATGTAAGTAGTCTTCTAAACTGTATAACTAGCCTTTAAAATATCTGAAGGAACATGTTAAAGAGGCAATAATAGATAAAGTTGGTTTTGCATCTTTACATACCTATATGTTAAAATATGGGCCACCAAGTACTTAGTTCCTCTGTGCAAGAAATATTAAGCTTTGGCACACTTGCTGTCCTGCTCTGACTTTGGTCAGGCTGGGAAAATGAAGAAAAGATTAAGAAAATGAGGTGAAAAAACACCTGCAGTGTGTATGTTTGGGGAGTGGAAATGGTGCATAGAAACCATTGAAGGAACTGTGGAACTGAGCCAAGCACTCGTAAAAGGGGACAGCACGGGACACCTGTTGTGACCTCTCCCCACCTGCTGCGCCAAAGCAGAAGGCTGAATGGAGTGGAGTGAATTAGACGCTAATTCTGTCTTTTTTTGGACATTGTTCAAACATGGACACTAAATCAGCTCCCCCCAGGGATAGCTTGGAATGCTCTGTTTCATAGATCACACAACTAAAGCGTTCAGAATGGGGGTTTATGGAAGTTTGACTAAGGAAACAGTGGCTTTTGAGCTAAATTAGATCCATAAAAGAGCGTTTTACGACAATGGGCTCTATAAACTATAAAGAATGCGTTTAAAATTTGATTAGCTTGAATGTTTCTTTGTCAAAGTTTCTCAGAAACTTTAATGTTCCATTGTCAAATTTCACAGAATGTTTTGGAGAGATTTTAACATGCATGTACAAACTGTTCTGAAAGGCTTGATTGATATTTCACAGCTGGTGCTATTAGAAATAGTTACTTCCTTAATCTGAGCTTGTTTGAACTTGGCTATTTTCTGTTGGGTTTCAGAGACTATAAAGGTGAGGCTAGGGATACTTTTAAAGTTTTGGAATCAGAATGCAACACAATTTCAGTGTTACATCAGGTATCCTACATACTGACATTGTTTTACAGGGTTTATTCAATTACTTTGTTACTATTTTCAAGTGTAACTAGTACATTTTCTTCACACTAATCACACCTGCTATTGTGCTTCCATTGGAACTGTAAATGCTTCATTTGAACCATTGTTTCGCAACACAAGATGCAAAGATAATATTTGGTTTAATAACCAAAATGCAAGGAAATGATCTGATTTCAATAGTCAATATAGTCTGACAATATGTGAAATCAAAAGGTGTGATCAGTGAAGATATGACATTGTCATGAAGCTCTTATGTCTATAGTGTAGAGCAGAATGTTGCATATAGTCTATATTGTAAAAAAGAAAATACTTTCTATACTGTACTGTAAATGATACAGTAAACATTGTGTAACTAATACATGAAGTACACTGTAATGTCATTTACTGCAAATCTTTACGTAACCTGCAGACTTAAATTTTTCCTTGCTTCTGGATTCGGCTCTTGGCCCTTTCCTATTGGAATGAGCTAATTTGGCAGCCTCTGTTATAGTAAGGCTTCATTTTCATTAAGGTTTATTAAAGTTAATTTCATGACTGCCAGACTTTATCTGCCTCCCTCGCTCTGATGCCCACCTCTTTGACAACCTCTTTAACTTCTCTACCTCAAACACAAATAATCATATATTTTCAAAGTAGTTGAAAATATATATGTAGGCAATTACTAAAAAAACAACTTTTATGCACAAGTTCATGCACATAGAGTTTCTGTTCAACTTAAACAATGAGACCACAACATCTTCAAAAAAGCACTAGATTAAAAGATTAGGAAAACCTCTTTGAAGCATCTATGTAGTAAAATATAGTTCAATTGAGTATTCTAATAAAGTAACTATTTAAAGCTGTGTGTGTTTTAGTGTTTTAATAGTAAAAGTGAAGTGTGTAACAGAATTGCAAAAACTGTTTAAACACACATGCATTGTTGCCTCATCATATGACCTTTTATGCCTAAATTAAACCCTTTTATACCAACTAATTTGCTAAAATACAATCCCAAAATAAGTCCTGTCATGACTCAAAATAGAAGTGTCATTGTTCCATCAGCAGAGACAGACTAGTGCAGCCTCTTTTTTTAGTGTTGACAGCATTGTTGATATCCGTCACATTCAACCATTTTAACCTGAGCGTTAATGACTTCCTCTGGGTGCTGACAGTTGGTAAATATGCTTTAATTTTGATCTGTTGATATAGTGCATTGTTAGCTGCTATGTTACAAAAGCACTTCATCTTCCATAGACACTGATAGCTTGCCATTAACAAGTACCATTCGCCACACCTTTAGCGAACAGTTTTGAGGCTTACCATACGTTTCCACTGCTTAATGCTGCTTGCTCATATCTCGTCTTCACACAGCCATCAGTCCCACAATCCACCTCAACAATGTGATGCTCGTCACCATAGAAATGAATTAAACCCGCTCGCTCACCTACGCTACTCTTGAGTAGAAACATCTGGCGACGGTACCTAATACACACAGCCAGGATGGAGAGGAAGTGAACAGGTGAAGCAGAGAGAAGAAAAGGACACAAAAAGGACAAAAATAAAGCCACTCAAGAAGAAGCAGCAAAATGCAGTTAAATTTCTAACGTGTTCATGGCTTCAAGTGCAGGTCAGTTTATTACAGATTATCTGTAAATAATACAGCTTTCTTTTGGCTAATTTTTCTCATTCGATACTAGAAACAACTATTTGAATTGTTGTTATATTACTGTTGTTACTCTTTTTGACAGTCATCCTTATTTTTTTTTGTCTTCAAAAGACATTGTCATGATATATTGTCATGTGAAGCTTTTCTACAACAAGTGTTTTAAGTGTTTGGTATACAGGGTGGCCTGGATTTGTGTGAGATTCCCCAGCTGAAATAATGTCCCAGTTTGACCCTGGTCATTAATAGTAATAAATAAATATATACAGGGAGTGCAGAATTATTAGGCAAGTTGTATTTTTGAGGAATAATTTTATTATTGAACAACAACCATGTTCGCAATGATTCCAAAAACTCATTAATATCAAAGCTGAATATTTTTGGAAGTAGTTTTTAGTTGTAGCCATTTTAGGAGGATATCCGTGTGTGCAGGTGACTATTACTGTGCATAATTATTAGGCAACTTAAATATATACCCATTTCAATTATTTATTTTCAGCAGTGAAACCAATATAACATCTCAAC